>CAJHNH020000580.1:490000-745000 GCA_905116865.2 Candidula unifasciata
CTCGCCGGTAGACGACTCATCGCCGGTCGAGACAATATTGTGGTCTGTCTTCTTTGATCGCATCACGTCCAGCTGTATCTGTCTGTCTAAAGATGGCCGTGGATCGCATCAACCACGACCGACTCTACCTGGAGAAGGCGGGTGGCATTAACAGTCAAGGAGTCCTTTTCAGGGTTCTTGGCGCGTGACTGACTGACTGACTTTTCACCCCACCAGGACATCACACAAGCGATAAACACCTTATGACACAATGTGCCACCATGTGGGTGAGGATCACAGTAGAGAGGTACCAGAAACCGCGTTCAGCTTTTAGGCCATATTTATGGCCAGGCTATATTGCGGCCCTTGCCAAGAGCCAGAGTAGGGCTTCAAATAACGAAACATGTCGTCCTATAAGGACGGGAAATAGGTAATGCCCTGGCGCGTGCAACGGTAAGCCATTTTATATTGCGCACTTAACCTAGTCATAGTTATAACCTAAAGCTCTTCCTTCGGGATGCTGGTTAAGCGTGGCGATTTTTTTTTCCATCATCGTACTGGACTGCACAATCACTTTACTGGCTTTATTTTCTACTTTCAGGATGGTGTATGACAGGTGGTCTTATGACTAAGAATACAGATCAGCATGGACAATGAAGTCAAATTGTGCAGGTTATAATTTTCAATAGAAAAAAAAAATCCCCATCCCTTACTGAGGATCGAAACCGGTCTACCCATTAGAGATAGACGTTCAAACTACTGGGTTAGCCGCTCCGCTAAAAAATAAAACTAACCCTGCGACTTGCAACAACAGCTGACAACTATCTTTTCACTGCGGCTAAAGATAAACTGCTGTACAAACAGCGCATGCCGGGATGTTCTGGTCTGCAACTGCTGCTTTCATCTGGCGCGTTTCTTGTCTACAAATAACATGTTTAAAACAATGGCGGTTAATATTGTGTGTGGTTACCGGTCAGAGTAGAAATTTGGGCTATCCACCGAATAACGGCCACATAATATGGCAGCCAAAAACACATCCTGACAGGGCCTCATTAGGTCATGTGTTGTAAACATTCAAAAACTTGAACTCTAAAATAATAAAGAACGGAAAAAAGGGAAAATGACGAAATCGACTACTAGTGATAATTGAGGCTTTTATATCTGAAAACAGTGACACAGGAACTGCAAATAGTGCCCGAAAATCTGCTCTTTCTGGCTCTGGCGCCATTGAAACTCGGCTAAATATGATCGGTGTCGCATTGGTAACGCAGTTTTCACCGCCGAGGGTATCCCACGCGCCGCTACACGCGGGGGCGATTAAACTAGATGGCTGGGACTCACAAGCAAATAAAATGAGGAAGCTGCACTACGCGGTAGCTGCTGCTCGTTTAACTTGGCGGTTTGTTGTGTTTTGCGACATCATCGCCGGAAATTTATCATACTTTTGCCGCGGTATATTCACCGGAAAGAAGTTCGCAATTTACATGTGATTGAGGCCTTGTTAGGGTGTGTTTTTGGCCGCGATAATATGTGGCCTTTATTTGGAGGATAGCGGAATTTTGACACGCTTGCAAGATGGAGAATGATTGAGAGGCGGACGAAGGGTGAGGACGTGCCTGAATGACTAGTAGACAATGATAGAAAAAAAAAGACAAGTTGAATGAGAAAAGGGGAGCAAATGGGATAGACAGAGGAAGAAAGAAAGAGCGAGAGACTCGAATATAGTGACTTAAAGGAAGGCAGAGATTCACATAACTAGACAGAGCGCAGGGAGAGTGAGAGGGAGACTCGGTGATAAATTAGAGAAGCAATTATAAAGATAGCGGTGTCCATGGCTTAGGCGGTGCGAGTTCGACGAGTTCCACTCGTGATTCCAACTTTGAGATTACATATGTAATTACTGAAATAGTCTCTGATGGAATTCTTATAGGCATATATACCAGCAGTGATACACGATGTTGCAAAACTGGTCTGCTAATTTGTAATGATTTAGTTAGTATCAAAGAGATGAAGGAAAGACGCTGGCGTTGAATAGGACACACATTGAGAAAACATGAGAAAAATATAACTATAATGTCTTTGCACTGGAACCCACAGGGGCACAGAAACAACGAAAGACCTAAAAAAAAAAAAGGAGCGGCGTGGAAAGAGCTGCATGCGATAGCGAAAGACAGAACGACTTGGTGTGAGCTGGCTTAGGGTTAGAAAAGCTGAAAAAGAAGTCGATTCTACTGATGTATGCTGAAATATTGTCTCCATTCTGATGTTCAGTGCTTGATACGTTGTTGTTTTCATTCATTGCATTTGGCAGCGCCCTAGCCGAGGGGAAATTACCCATAACATTTTTAACAGGAATATTTGGTTGCGCAGTTTCTTCCCTGTATGGTTTTCATTGATCTTCTTGGTTGTCGTCTTGTTCTCCGTCTTCTTTGTTCACCGGCTGTGAGCTCCTGTGGAAAGTCCAGGTTGTTCGCCTATTTAGACTTTGACTTTATGCCAAGGCCTGAGTTTTGCTAATTGGCTTATTTATGTGCAGTTGGTTGTTCCTTGCTGCTTGGGTTGATGCATTCCGACTTCGAAGGAAGCTCCAAATTAGTCGACTCTTCCGACATGGGGTCTGTTCGTTTACCCCACCATAGAGCCCCGGAACACACACAGGGACTTCGCCGATCTGTTTGCTTGATTTCCGTCAGGTTTCAGCTGAAACTTCGTTGTAAAGATGTCGACGTCACCCACTGAATGCCCAGTGGTCTAAAAACAAACACGAGCCTAGCCTCATTTGTCCGATGTGCTACTGGCCCGAACAAGGTCTTTTTGTTGTTTTAACTTAGCTGAGGAATGGTCCTGGGGTAAAGCACCGGCTGACATGCTTGCTTGATTATCTGGACAGTGGACCTTGAGAAATTAGGGTGGATGACCTAAAAAAAAGAGGACCCGTAGGAATTCTACAATGCATAAAAAAACTGATTTAGAACATCAAGGACCGAGATGTGGTGAAAC
This sequence comes from Candidula unifasciata, assembly GCA_905116865.2. Taxonomy (NCBI): domain Eukaryota; kingdom Metazoa; phylum Mollusca; class Gastropoda; order Stylommatophora; family Geomitridae; genus Candidula; species Candidula unifasciata. The sequence continues at coordinate 492,980 of CAJHNH020000580.1, forward strand.
GTGAAAGCTTCCACGGATTTATAGGGCAGACGAAATTATCAATGCCAGCTAAAATTAGCATCTGTAAATATCACCTGTTTGCAGCTTTCCGTCTTTCTAAACGATAGTGTAATAGACAGACTGGAGAATCATAACCAATCATGTCCAGAGACGAAGTTCCTCTTCAATACGGAATAAACCCAGGGCACTACTTCAGAGACCATGCATTGCACATGCAGTATGATCGCCCACCCCCCCCCCCCACAACACCCTTCCCCTTACTCGGCCTATCCTGTTTACTCCCAGGTTAACTTAATACCAACACGTTTACACCAGCAGACCAGAAGAGCATGGCTCTGTCTGACTGCAGGAGCTTCACTCTTAGACTAACTGCCAACCCAGTCTTTTAGTCTGCCTTACAAAAATATTTTTTTCATGTTGTATTTATCACTACGTCATGAAGTATATGGCACTGGGCCGAGGAGCACGAGCCCATTCTCCCCTAAATCGACAACAACGTCTTTGTAAGAATTATATATATATATATATATATATATATATATATATATATATATATATATATATATATATATATATATATATATATATATATATATATATGTGTGTGTGTGTGTGTGGGGGGGGGGCAATATATACAGGACTTGTATACACATTAGACAACACAAAAATCTAAAGCTATAGTTGGTTGGGAGCGACCTTCTGCAGATAATCCGTTAAATTAATGAGATTTGTTTATGTCGAAAGTTACCTTCAAAGTCGGGAAAATTTCGTGTCAGAGAATGTGTTTTAAAATAGTCATGTACACACACACACAAAGTTTCAAACAAGTGCATGCATGTTAACACTTGGAAAGCATATTTACATCCCGTAATACATGCAATGGCAGACTAGACAAAGAGACAGAAACAAAATCTATCAAATAGAGACAAAAATAAAGGCTTCAGGTTAACAGTGACAGACTTGGTCACTTACTACCAGCGACATGAGGTGCTTGAGAAAGGCTGTGAAAAAATCAGGAACAGATAGTGTGAGAAATGGAGAGATTATTGAAAGAATTACCATCTTTAAATTCAAGGAGGAACAAAGACTAAAATGGTTCTGCCAATTAGTGAGAATGATCCCACCATTGCTGGCAATAAGAACGTATAACATTACAATGGAAACAACAAGAAGCAGAAGGAAAACTAAAAGAGGGATTTAGGGAGATGTCAGTCTAAGACCACAACATAACAACACACCAAACAGCCGAACTTGCCCTAGCTCGGCTACCGAGCCTAACGACACAAAGCAAACACTGGAACAAATCAGAAACAAAACTACTTACCTACAGGGCTATCCAGGCTTCCGTCATTTTGCGCAGAAAACACAGATTCGGGTTTCTCTCTTTTCTTCTGAGCTTTCAATTTCATGTTCTCTAAATCTTTTTCAATGTGAACTGTTGAATTCAAAGAATTGTAAGCCATAACTGTCTTCGTTCCCAGCAGAACGCTATTCAATAATTCACAAAATAAGTCTGAGCAAGATTCACGGCTAAATCTGTGATATCAACTCGCAGACGTCACTGACAACTGTTGAAAACACCGGAAGTTTTTTTTTTTGACACTGTTCTTCACATTGGAAATTTTCTCCCGCTCAACATTTTTAATTATCTCTAAATTGTATGATTTTGAAACAAAGCACCTACTACTACTGCTGTTGCTCTTGCTGCTGCTGTTACTACTACTACTACTACTACTACTACTACTACTACTACTACTACTGCTACTACTACTACTACGACTTCTACTACTACTACCACTCCTCCTCACCCCTCCCCCTTTTTTTCTCTTTCTTCTTCTTTTCCTTTTCTTCTTCCTATAGTAAGTTAGTTTGTTAGTTAGGTCAAGAATTGACATCACAGCACTCGGGGCATTCCCATGCGTGCTCCGTCCTCATCTTCAGCAACCAGCGCATTATTATACTGATGGTACAGGTCACAGTCTGGTTATAGGTCCGTCTCGCCTTTCCTCTAAGTTTAGCGAGTCTACCAAACCCTCTGGTTACACCCAAGTGCCTCATTATCTCCAGGCCGTAATAATCTTGTTTCTCTACTGATTCCGTTACTTTCTTCTTCCTCTAATGCTGTTGCGGCTTCTGCTGCCTTTGGCTTTAAAATGTTGATTGGTACGTTGTGTCGTGGCTTACGTAGGCTGCGAAATATGTGCCTTTTGACCCAACACATGTTAGGAAAACCATTTACGACTGGATTTTTTTTTAGGGACCAGGAAAGAAGGGCGCCAAAGAGAAACCCTAACAGGAACGTTGTTGAAAGAGGTCAAGGGTGCTGGGATAGATTCCATCCATTGTGTCGGAAGGATTGCACGGGATAAAACAGAGTGAAAGATTAGGCAGCGAGCCTAATGTGACGTACAACGGTATGATAGGATGATGATGGTGATTAATAATATTATTAGGCATACGTCAGCGACCCTCGCAGTGTACGGGAGTCTTCTTCTTCTTCTTCTTCTTCTTCTTCTTCTTCTTCTTCTTCTTCTTCTTCTTCTTCTTCTTCTTCTTCTTCGCGTTCACCAGCTGTAAACTCTGGCGGAAAGTTTTAGTTGTCCATCCCCTTATGGACTGCAGTCCTGTTCCAGAACCTGAGTGTTGCGTGTGCATCAGTTTCACAGATCTGACTCATTTGTATGCAGACTGCAGGTTCCTTGCCTCTCAGGCAGATGCACTCCGGCTTTGAAGGAAGCTCACAATTAGTCGACTCTTACGACATGCTTTTGGGTAGGCAGTGGGTCTATTCTTGTTTTCCCTATAATAGGGCCCCGGAACCCACACGGGGAGATACGGGTATGATTTGTGGTCACTTTACCAAAGGGTCTGGCCGGTTCACTACACTTAAAGGAAAGGCAAAAGGGACATATAACCATATTGTGACCGGGACCATCAGTACTGAACCTCTGAACTGGCTGCCGAAGATGAGGACAGAGCACGCATGTAAATGCCCCAAGAGCTGTGATGTCGATTCTTGACTCAACTCAGTTGAACTCATAGTCACTTGTCTGTTCATAGTCCCCTAACATATACCAACGTATACTTGGATGTGAATCATGGGCTATTGCATCATCACAGACATTTTTTTTAGATACATATCACTTATACTGGCAGTTTACGTTCCTGAATAACGGACAACCTCAGAAACAGGGTTTTTTTTTTTTTTTTTTTTCGTCTTTTCTTTTCGTTTCTTTTCTTCTTCTCGTTCACATGCTGTAAGCTCCGGCAGAAAGCTGTGGTTGTTCGTCTTCTTCTAGACTGTTGTCTTGTCCCAGAACTTAAGTTGTGGGTGCATATTAATTTTACAGATGTGGCTTGTTTGAATGCAGACTGTTCGTTCCTTTTCTCTCAGACTGACTTCGTAGAAACTTAATTTATCGCCTCCAAAGAAATGTTTGTTTGGGTGCATCGGGTCTATTTCTATCCCCCATAATGGGACCCCGCAACCCACACGGGTATGAGAACTAGTAATCTTCGCAGAAAGAGTTCGACGTTGTTAAAATAAACTAACCCACAAAGAAAACTGTTTACCCTCTTTAAAAAAAAATCATACCACAAATTGTGAATGACTGTGTGCGAGGCAGTGGATTTAGCGAAAGATTTAGAGAGAATGATTTTTTTTTTTATTACTTCACACATTAATATTATTTTCCATTGTTGTACACTGAGGAGCTATACAATTTTCCTTTCTTTTTCCTCTCTTATTTTGTCGTGGCAATAATATCGGGTTGTAGTTTAGTACTGTGTGCTTTTGTATCTTGTTTTGTGGAAATTGAGTCTCACACTAGTATTTCTCTCGCCTTCCGCTCAGATGTTAGTCTTGAAAGATGACAGTTTCATACACATTTTGGCCTGGCGACACTCTTATTATAAGCAAAAAACAATTCATTCTCAACTGTTAAATCTTTTTCTTCACGTTCACCGGCTAAAAGTATCTGTTGTTCGTCCAATTATGTACGCTAGTCTTGTTCCAGAACCTGCATATTGCTTGCACGTCCGTTTTACAGATCTGACTCACGAGTAGGCAGACTGGTGGTTCCTTGTCTTTCGGGCAGATGCATTCTGACTTCGAAGGAAGTTCCAATTAGTCGACTTTAACGACACGTTTTTTGGCAGTGAGCCTACACCCCCCCCCCCCCCCCGCCGCAATGGGGTCCTAGAACACACACAGGGACTACTTTTAAATGTAATGGCATGTAGACATAGTCGGGATCTTGCACGTTAGTAATCGTTATTTGCTATCCTCTCTCATGTAGGTGACATTTCGGAGACAGCACATTTTTAGTTATATTCTGTTGCTGACATGTACTCATAGTTGGCATTGATAGCACAAAGTGGGAATACAAATGCTATTATTCATCTGTTTTGCTGGAAGGAATACATTTGGGTGTCTGAGCAGTTGGGACAAGCTGATAGGCAACAATATTTGACCTCTGAACTCTAGCTTCTAGCTCTCGGCTGAGTCTTCCATCTTCTGTAACTTTCCTTCGCCTGTTTATTTTAAACACAATTTATTCTTCGTAAAGTTCCAGTTCAGCATTTACTTGTGCCCACAGACTACTGACGTCACAGAAACAAGTTCTAAAAATTCAACATGGCGACGAGTGATGCCGACGACTCTCTCTATCCTATCGCCGTTCTCATCGACGAACTCAGAAACGAGGATGTACAGGTGAGATTAGTAGCTTTAGTTAGGATAACTGATCTTTTTTGAATCACTAGAACCATTCATCATTTGCCTAAACTAGCTTAGTTATCATTTTATTCACTAACGAGTTGCCGATTCCTCATATTGTTTTGAAGTGTTTTGCGAACAACAGGGAAGGAAGGAATCAAATCGCAGTTGAGGCAGAATTAAATTTAATATCTGAGTCAGGTCTTTGCATACAGTTACACGTAAATGTTTGTTTGCTTATACTCAGAATCTGCATACTGTCACGTAAAATAGTAAAATTAATTATTTTTTGGAACTTAGTACATATCATTTACATAGTACATACATACAGTTAGCACACTACAACACAAACTACGGTCGTAGTAAGTGAGAAATAGAAATAGTAGAATATCATCTGTACTACTACTAAATACTGTTCAATCACATGTAAAATGCGGACTTCCAGCGACTTCAATTGCGGACTTCCGGCAACTACCGCCACCACCGAGAATATGCAGCTATTTGCTCGTGAGTCCCCGCCACCTAGTTTAGCCCCACTCTACGCCGCGCGTAGCGGCATGGGAAATATTCTCGGCTGTGGCGCAAGTTCGCTTTGTACATGTGACTGAGGCCCTGTCAGGGTATATTTTTGACCGCCATAATATATGCCCGTTATTCAGAGGATAGTCAAATTAATATTGACTCTTTTAGTATTAATTAATATTATAATATTAGGCTATCTTCTGAATAACGTCCCAATTTATCGAGGCCAAAAATATTCCCTAACAGGGCCTCTGTCACATGTAAATTACAAACTTCCGGTTTAGCTTTTCTGTTCTAAAAAGTTGTAGTTGTAACTTCAATTAAAATGATTGTACGATATGTCTGTGTCTGATAAGGTAAAATACAAATAATGGTTATGAAACAACACAACTGACGGTATGGAAAAGAAGGGAATTAGGACAACTTTTGAGTAGAATGATGTAATGTAATAACTTGGTGGGTGGGTCACAGGATGTTGAGAAAAGCAAGCCATTTTTGCCTAGAAAAAAAAATTCTGGTGCTCAAGTACAAAAGTAAAGTAAAGGATCCTTTTCCAAGCCTTTAGGCGTATAGGGCTAGACCTACATTTTATAGACCAGTCGGCAAATAATGGTGATGTGGTTAGCATCACGCCGGCCGCCCCTACTTTTTGGGACTGCACCCGGTACCCACTCAAGGTTGGGTTGACTTGGGAGCCTAGGTCATTTTTTAAAAGTCTGGCTCCGCCAGGGAATGCACCCACAATCTTCTGATCCGCGGCCAGTGTCTAGCCGCTTCGCCACAGCGACTCCCGGTACTCAAGGCAGGGTGTTTACATAAAAGGCGCAGGTTAGTTAGTTAGTTAATCTTTCCTCTTGTGTCGAGTGCGGCACATAGGGCAGAGGTCATGACTCTCCATGCATGGCGGTTCGTTGCAATCTGTTGTAGGTCTTGGATGTTTGAGTGGCCTATGAGCGAGCCTTCCCTGATGATAGTTCTACTTAGAGTTTCCCTTGGTCTTCCACGAGATCTTTTTCCCTGTGGTGTCCAAATGAGTGCTTGGTAAGGAAGTCTTGATTTATCCATTCTAAGGGCGTGGCCGACATAGTTCCAGCGGCTTTTTCGTATAAAATTAGACACATACTCTTGCCTGGATTCTTGCCTTATTTGTGTATTGGTTCGGAAATCTGACTATTTGAAATTTAGCATTCTTCTAAGGCATTTATTTTCAAAATTGTCTAATTTTGTGTCTAGAGTTTTCGTTGATTTCCAGCTCTCGCATCCATAGGTTAGTACTGGAATCACCCAAGAATTGAAGATCTTGAGTTTTGTGTGTTTGCTAAGTGTCTTTGATTTCCAGATGTTGGACAGTTTATTGAAGGCACTAGATGCCAGTGCTATTCTAAATGGTATTTCTGGTGCGGTATCTCCTGTAGATGACATCTTGCTCCCTAGATAAGTGAAACTTGACTTTTTCAAGGCTGTTGTTGTTCAGCGTGATATCAACTGAACTGTTAGTAAGGTCTAGAATTTTTGTTTTTGCAGTGTTAATTTGGAGTCATTTTTTGTTCTGAGAAATTCTGGAGTCGATTGATTTTTTCTTGGGCGTCTGTGTGTTCTGAACTCAGGAGTGCTATGTCGTCGGCGAAGTCTAGGTCTTCCAGAATTTTGTCAACCCATGTAATGCCTAAATTTGCATTATTTATGCACTTGCGCATGACCCAGTCGATTGCTATGCCAAAAAGCATCGGCGATAGGACACAGCCTTGCTTCACTCCTGTTTCCACCGGGAACCAGTCAGAATTGCCGGATTCAGTTCTTACACAGCATCGTATTTCATTATAAAAAGATTTTATGATGTTGATATATTTGATGGGGAAACCATAGATGTTAAGCAATTTCCAGAGTGTTGGACGATGGATACTGTCGAAGGCTTTTTGGGAGTCGACAAAGTTGATCAATAATTTCGACTGGAATTCTGTAGAATCTTCAACAATTATTCTAAGAGTAAAGATGTGGTCTATGCATGACCGCTTGGATCTAAAACCGACTTTTTCTTCCCTTAATCTTTCATCTATGGATTTTTTCAATCTTTCTAGTAGCATACTACAAAATAGTTTCCCTGGTATCGAAAGCAGGGTGATGCCTCTCCAGTTGTTACAATCAGATAAATCGCCTTTTTTAGGTAATTTGAAGATTACACCATCTTTCCATTGTTGTGGTGGGTATTCGTTTTGCCAGACTTCATCCATCAGCTGAAGCAAATGTTGCAGGGTGTTTTCATCCTCTGCTTTGAGCATTTCCCCTGAGATGTCATCCTCTCCGGTAGCTTTGTTTATTCTTAATTTTTTAATAGCTGTTTTAATCTCCTCTATTGTGAATGACTCGCTGGAGGCAACTAGTGTTGGTGTAATAATTTCTTCTTCTAGATTAGGAATGATGTCAGAATTTGGTCTATTTAATATTTCCTTGAAACGTTCTGCCCATCGCTTTGTTTGTTGGTCGTCGAATAGCAGTAGTTTACCCTGCTTGTCTTTAATGGGTGTATTTAGTGTAGGTGAGTGATTGCACAGTTGTTTCATAATATGGAATACGGCTTTGTTGTTTCCAATCTTGGCAGCTATTTCAGCATCGGAGGCGAGGTCGTGTATGAAGTTCTGTTTGTCTTTCCTTGCATTTGATTTCACTTCTTTGTCTAGCGTGCTGTATTTTTCGTATGAAGAAGTGACTTTTTTGGATAAAAGTGTTAATTTTGCTTGTTTCCTTTCTTGGATTTTTGACCAAGTGTTGTCGCTTAGCCACTTCTTTTTCTGCTTTTGTACATAACCAACTGTGTTTACTGCAGCGGTCGTCAGTGTGTTCTTGAAAAAGTCCAAATTTTTGTCTGTTATTTGTAGTATCCGCATTGCTAGTTTTGGTTATATAGGTGGTGAGTATCTCTGCATTAAATGCGCTTTGATGATCTTTTGACAAAGGGGCTTGTAAGTTTATTTTCTTATTTCTGAGTGGTTTAAGTAGAGACTTGAGTTTAATTTTTAGTTTGGCAATACAAAGATTATGATCACTGCCAATATCAGCTCCCCTGTAGGCTCTAACGTCTTGCACTGATGTACGGAATTTGGCGCTGATGCAAAAATGATCTATCTGGTTTTTTGTTATGTTATCTGGCGAATTCCAGGTTATTTATGTATGTCTTTGTGTGTGCAAATAAGGAGCTTGCTACTGTTAGATTTGCTATTTCACAGAGTTCAATTAGCCTCTCTCTGTTTTGATTCATATCTCCTGGGCTGTGTACTCCCATATTTTTTTGAACACCTTTGTTGTCAGACCCTAACTTGGCATTAAAATCACCCATTACAACAAGGAGGTCGTGCGTAGGAGTTTTGTTTATGACACCAACCAGGAGGTCGTAGAAATTATCTTTGTTGCTGTCGTTGTTCGTAGGTGCGTAGCACTGTATAATAGTTAGTTTGAAATGTTTGGTCTGAAAACGCGCTGTTAAAATTCAGAGCCAGAAATCTGATTCTACAACAGTTGGTGGTTTGCGATGACAGCATGTCGGACCGTCGATCAACCGATATGCGTCGAGCTAGAGAGAAACACGTCCCGCCATCTCGACACAAACCGGAATCCACCTGCAAGCGCAGGTACTGCATTGAAAAAAAACTGCTTTTACTGAACCCAATACACACATGGTCGATGAGTAAACATGCTGTATGTTTATATTTATTGATATTCAGGCATAAAAACACAGAGCATTTGCAAGCTGTGAATATTTATGCAAGATAAATTTCAGAAAATATTTTGTAAGTAAATACAGTATATGTAGTTGAAATCTTGTCTGACAGATTCCCATGCAAAGAAAAAAAAGTGTCTAAACCACTTGAGTGGCAACAACAACCAGGTTGATAACAATAATTATGAAAACCTTATTATCACAAACTCTTCAGCAGAACCCTTGATTAACATGGACGAATGTTGATCCCAGCAGGGGTGTATTAATCCGAGTTCCTAGTTAGCCTGCATTTTTTTGGGGCAGAAACTCATGATTTTTCTCCTCTAAGGACTCAGTGTAATCCCGCGGACTTCGTGGTCCCTCCAGGAAAATGAGTAAAATCAAGTGAAATTGAAGATAAAGAAATGAAAAGTAGAATTAGAATAAGAAAACTAGGGACTAGATTTTTAATTATAAATGGAAATCTGTCAGGTTGAATTACTCAGTGAAACTTGGTCTTTCTGCTTCTACTAGCTCCAAAATTATTGTAGTACAAGAGCAGGACGGATAGACTGCATATTGTCCACTGCATATCTCTGTGAAGCGGGATTTTGATAAGAAAATAATAAGAAAATATAAAATAAAGGCACACAGCCTAGTAAAATTTATTTTCAAGCAGATGGTTTGATTTTTTAAGCTAAGGAAGAACTTTTATATCTGGCTACATTTTGGCAATATCATGTGTATTAGTAGTAGTTGAAAATAAATTGACTGTTATGATAAATTTAAGTTTTTGAAATATAATTTATTTACCAATTTACTTTACATTCCCAGACTATCTATCCTATTCTCCTCCATTCTTTAACGTCACTGTTAAAAAATATTAACTTGCAAGTCATAGGTTCAGTCGACCTTTTGGACTCCATCATAGGAATTTATCCTGAAAAAGCCCGTCTCTCTAGCGTAGTTGGCTAACCCGGATTGTGCGGTGAGCGGGTGACGAACTCCTTGTGGTCCAGGTTCACCCCCAGGGGTGGGCAGAAAAGCCACATTTCTCCCAGATTTACGGTATTTAAAATGGAATCAAGGCCGAAAGGTTGCGATATCCATAATACCGAGCCTAAGGGTTAACAACTCATGGCTTCTGGATACTAAAACAAACAAACAATCCTAAAAAAGGTTCTGCAAGTCATAAAAACATCTAAACAATATTTGCTCCTGCAAAGAAAGGACAGATAGAAATTCATACATGCACTGTGTATTTGTTGGTTCTGCACAAAGATCTCAGCAATTTTTTTTAGGTGGTCATTTCATTGTGGATTGTCATATCCTGTTGCTATGGTTTCACACAAGAATCCTGAAAATTTGTTGGACATCAGAAGTTAATTATTAAAAATTTTTAAATCCCACACACAAAATCAAATGCAAGATACATTAAACATATTTGATGTGAAATCAAAACAATTAGATTAACAAATCCGTATACGAAAGATAATTAGAATAGACCAGGCAAACAATAATCTAATTTCTCTTTGTGACGTCCCGCTCCAAGATGTGGAGTCATCCACCAATTTGGGCAGTAAAGTAGATAAGGTTGGCGAAACTGATAGAGAAATTAAAATTGCAAATACAGAAGATGAAAAAAGTTTTCGTAGCACTAGGAAATTTGCGGCGGTCAAAGAAGATTATAACTACTGCCAAACTTTAAATGTTTGAGCCCTAATGTCAGATCAGTATTTCTATGTGGAGCTGAAACATGGAGAACTAAACAGTTACTAATAAACTACAAACATTCATTAACTGGTGCATGCCCAGAACAGGAAATAAAATGGTATGATAGAATCACAGATGTAGAGCTGTGAAAGAGAAGTAAACACATTTTAGTGATTCAGGAGGTGAAAAAAAGCACTGGCATTGGGTAGGACACAGATTGAGAAAACCTAAGAACAATATTACTTGTGATGCTTTATACTGTAGTGTAACCCCAGCGAGGCATAGAAATAAGTGCACACTGAGGGATACATGGAGAAAGGAACTACACAACAAAGTTAGAAAGATGGGGAGACATGGGGTGAGCTGCTTTGGAGATAAAGGGCAGAAGAAGAAGAGAAGAAGAAATATTTTGGAAGAGGCTAGGGGGACAAAGCCAGTTTAACAGGAAAAAACCAGTTGTCAAATTTTTGTCCAAGTGGAGAGATTAAACCCTGGGTCATGTTGTGACAAATGGAAACATTGATTTAAAAAAAAAAAACTATGGAAGAATTCATAAAGAAGGTGATAGGGGTCATTGTTCCCCCTGCAAGATCCCTGTCTGTAGGATTGAAACCTCAGGGATGATAATAGTAGTAGTCCCTAGAAACCCTGTTTAGCTGTATAACACAGTTATGTTAGGGCACCCATATGATTGCAAAGTAACGTACAGTTTAATCTGAGGATAGGGTTGGACATGTATCAGAAAAAATATTGCTGACAGCTGTTTGTACTTCAGCTAGGTGTCGGCATAAAATTTATATATGCAGTTGATGTCATTCTCGTTCCACATGTGGGTTCTGGGGGCCTTTGGGTGGTGGTGGAGGGATCATCCCACTGCTCCTTTAAAAGATGTTAAAGGCGACAAAGTATGGATTTTGTGAACTTGGGTATGTTGTGCCAAAAGGTCCAGATATTATATCCTAGCTGTAAACCACAACACAGTGTACTAACTGTCCCTTTATGGGCGCATGCAGAAGAAGAAGGATGAATGCCCATGCCTGCCAGCAACCATTTGATGATGAAATAATGTTACAGTGAAGATCTTACTTATTTCTGTTTGTAGTTACGCCTGAACAGCATCAAGAAACTTGGCACCATTGCCCTGGCACTAGGAGTAGAGAGGACTCGTACAGAACTAATACCATTTTTGACTGGTGAGTAGCTTTTTGTTGGGTTACAGTATACATGTGAGAGCCTTACGTATTTTTACTTTGCCTGTGCAAGTTTCAAGATTTTGCTGGGACTGAAAAGTTTTTCACTAGGTTTGCAAATGGGACACTGAAGGACATTTTAGGCGATATCCACTGGCATGAGAACAAAGCAATTATGGGGTGACCCTTCTGCAACGATGCTGGAACCTCAGGTAACAACTAAGATGTGAGAAAGAATGAAAAAAATAGGAAGCATTGACATCACTGAACTCAGGGTATTCCCAAATGTGCTATGTCTCCTTCCTCAGAAGAGAATGAAGAATTCCCATACTGATAGTACCAGGGACAAACCTGTTTAAAGTCCACCTACCTCTTTCCCTGCGTGCTGAAAACTGTGCATACTCTATTCTAAATGAGTCTGTAAAAAGTAAAGAATCCTTTTCCATGCCTTTAGGCATATAGGGCTAGACCTATAATTTATAGACCAATCAGCAAAAGATGGATGATGTGGTCAGCATCACACCGAATTAGTCTATGGAGGAATGGATACTCTGTCTATTCCATTGCACTGTTCATTTAATCGTAGAGAGCTTTCACTGTGTCCACTTCATAAAGTAGCTCACCTTCCAAAGGAACGGCCACAGCCAGTCTATCATCCTGCTCATTACTCCTACTAAAACATCCTTAGCGGAAAATCCATGGAATGCTCCTAGCCTGCGTCTTTTTATGCAATGTGAGCCACTCACTGTGTTTGACACCAGTTTTTTTTTTAAATCAAAATACACTGTGTACCCATTACAGTTAAAACATATGAGACTACTACACTCCAGTCATTAGAAAGCTGCTGTTACTGTGAGATTGAGAGAGAGATCATTGCAGTCATATTACAGTGCCACAAGCAGAGTCACAGTTTCTTGGTCGGCCTGTTTTCCCTCTGGGCTGCTACCAGAGGATTTGAACACCCCTCTGATTTTAGGAGTCTCATCCTGGATGGTATTCCAACAGGACAAAATGCAGATACTTCCATTCAACCTCAGAGGAAGTTATAATTGGGTTGACTGTGATGACTACACTGAATGGTGTACCCTATAGTGTTGTGTGAGTAATGAATAGGTTGATATATTCAGTTAATCTATTCTGTTTTCTTCTGTAAACTACAGCAGAAGGTTCTAGTTGTTCCTCCAATTCCGGACTCTAGTCCTGTTCCAGAACCTAAGCGTTACATACACATCTGTTTTACAGATTTAACTGATTTGTATGCAGACTGCTATTTTCTTACCTCTCGGGCACATGCACTCCAATTTTGAAGGAAGTTACCAGTTAGTCGACTCTAGCGGCATGCTTTTGGGTTGGCAGTATGTCTGTTCTTGTGACCCCACAATAGGGCCCCAGAAGCCACACAGGGAAATACATGTATTGAGAACAGATGTGTGGCTTGTTCGGAAATGTCATAATCTTTGGGCACTGATGTGACTTTTTTTAATTGACGAACATGCATGTCCTTTCTCAGACACAATTTACGATGAAGACGAGGTATTGTTAGCCCTTGCGGAACAACTGGGCAGCTTCACTCCCCTAGTCGGGGGCCCAGAATATGTTCATTGTCTGTTGGTAAGTACGTGTACGGTTACACTGTTTAGAAGTCATTATTATATGTTAAGTATATACCAAACGGAACAGTCTCATTTCTCTTTATCTTTTCTAGTGCCATTTATAGACTTGTTAATGATTAGTTGGATTTTTTTTAGCTGAAATATAAAATTTCTTTTTCTGTGTTTATCCAAAGACGTAAATATGTTATGCCTGTTTACAACATGGCTGCAGTATTTGCATATTTTGGCTGACACGTCCTGTTTCTGCAGGTATTTGTTGGCTGAGTTACCTTCTCATACATACATACATACATACATACATACATACATACATACATACATACATACATACATACATACATACATACATACATACATACATACATACATACATACATCATTTGACATGAATTCCTAAAACAGTCAGTAGAGAAGAAACAAGATTATTATGGCATGGAGAGAATCAGGCACCTAGGTGTAACCAGAGGGTCTGGCCGGCTCACTACACTCAGAGGAAAGGCAAGACGGACATATAACCAGATTGTGACCAGTACCATCGGTATTGGAACTCTGCGCTGCCTGCTGAAGATGAGGACAGAGCACACATGGGGATGCACCGAGTGCTGGGATATCAGTTCTTGACTCGACTTAGCTCCTAAAACAAGTATTTGTGAATTGGGGTATTGTTATAGAGCTGGTCCCAACTTCAAATTATGCTATGGTTTACCACATCCCAAACATGGATTGCATGTGGCATGTCACAGAGGATTAACATTACAGAGCAGCGCCTGCAGCAATTATGGGATCAGTTCGGAAAAGTCAGTCAGCCTAGCCACAATACCAGTATGGGGGAAATTGTCTTCCGGGAGTTAATGAGCTTTGTTAAATAAGATTAGTGGGCGTGGACTGCCAGGTAATTACATGAATTACCATTGAACCAGGTTTTAACTTCCAGATAGAGAAGTATATAACATATTTTTCTCGTGCAAACTAGCAAATTGAAGTGTATTTGCTGTGTGTTTTGTATTACTAAATGTTATTTAGTTTGAACAAAGAAGACACAGTAGTATGCACCTGACGAGATACAGTGAAATATGCCAGGCAATAAATTGTGCAATCTATTGCTTGTGTCTTCTTTTTTCAAATTTACAACGGGGAAACATAGCTTTGTTATTTAGTTGTTTCAAAGGAAAATTATTTTTAGTTTTTGTACTATTATCTTGTGTTTTGTAGAATATTTAAGCTTGGTGAATGTTTCTCTATGAATTCTGAAGAAAATTTCTGGACTGTTTACTGAGGACATTTCTTCCTAGGCACCCAATAGTCTTGTTTACTTCATTGTATCTTGCAGACAGTCCTTATTTTGTTTTAGTCTATGAGATAATATTGCTTGTTCTGCTTGTTTTATCTGAAGTATGTGCTCCTTATTCATATATTTACTTTCGTCATTCAGATACAACCTTTCCTATTGATCTAATGGCTGTTTGATCTCTTCCTACCACTGGATGGGTTTTTGCCTGGGTGGTAGCCTTAATGCCTACATTGTAACTTCCAACTGTTATTGGATTTCAATTGGAAAATGTACAGATCAATAGATTAATTAATTAAAGTGGATAGGTAGTTAGCTTAATGTTAATATAGTATGGCTTCATGAATGAGGAAGAAAGAATAACAAAAGGTGTGTTGTCCTGAATTTGCAGTTTTTTCATTGTATTCTAGTGCTTCAGGACTCTATTTCCTGTTAAGGCAAAGAGTCGTATCTCTTTGAGGTTAAGGGAGAAATTCTAACTCAACTCTGAATTGAAGTGTCCACATTAGCAAATGCCCTTGATTTTTTTTTAAAACCTGATACAGAATTTTTTTTAATCTGTCATACATCCATCCACTAATTCCTGTCACAACCACAGTTATCACCATGCAGAATGGCACAGATGATAGTGTTCCCTTGCAAACGGCTATTGTGTTGATAAGTCTCATGCTGAGCATTTCCCATCATTATCTCGCTCTGTTTCTAACACCCTTGACTTTCATGATTGTCACAACCTCACCATGTCATTGTTGTCTCATAACTTGAGCAAAAAACGATGACTGTCTTGTCCTGTTGGTTATCACATGTGAACTAATCTCTTTCAGCAGTTGGGTGTTCATTATCTCACCATCTGTTTGTGAGTTTTTATGTACAAGGGGAAATTAATAAGTAAGTGATAATGGTTGTGGGAGGGCAGGAAAATGTAGTTGGTGGTTTCTAAAGGTGTCATTGGGTGACTGCAACATCCATCTTTATGTCTCCATTCATTTGGTGGCGCTAGGCGTTTCATGCACATTCGCAATATAGAAACAAAATAGTGACTGTACTTACAGAATTAACCTTCAAAGAATAACCTGTTGTTGTGTATTTTTAGGGGGAGAGGGCAAAAGGGCTGTCTGCAAATGACATTCGTAAGGAAATGCTTCCTGTTTATGCTGACAAATGTTTATCCTGCAAAGTTCTATTGATGCTTCATGATGTAGTTCGAAGAAAACATCCAGGCCTGCTGACTAGAGGAATACTGCTGCTTCATGGCAATGCCAAACTACACATGGAAATTAACCATCTAGGATGGGAACTTCTGGAACATTCACCTTACAGCCCTGACTTAGCCCCTAGCAATTTCTACCTTTTGGTTCACTGAAAACTCAACTTGGGGGAGGGGGGGGGATTTCATTAGTGGTACAGAAGCTGAATATGAAGTAAAAATGTGGTACATCAGTGTTGGTGGAACTTACATTGAAAAATAAATGGACAGTTTATGTGTAAAAATCAACTGTTTTTCAAGTTGTTATATTCTTCAGGTTTTTTTTAAAACAACCCTTTGGCTTACTCATTGACTTCCGCATGTATTTTCTGTGTAGAAACCACATCTCTGTGGCTGTTTAGAATGAATCAGGTTTTTTTTTTCTTTAGTTCTGTCATCATTGTCATCAAATTTCACTTCTGTAGTGTGCAGTCCATTGCTTGATGGGCAGCAGTGGCTATTGTCATTCTGTGTCAATGTAGAAGCACTTTAATTTCATCAATCCATTTTCTCATAGGGCAGTCTCTTGCTGTCACATCAGATCTTTTCAGGTGTAGTGCCTGCATTGGTAATTGTTCTGGCTTTATTCTTACTAGATGGCCAAACAATTTGATCTTGTTTCTCAGTGAATTTGCTGCATGGTGTTGTTGACACAGTCTGTCTAACAATATAGTTTGTAACTTTGTCTGTGATGGTTAAGTTAGCAGCCTTTCTCATGCATCTTATTTCACAGATGGTAATTTTACCTAGGTAGCCTTTGTTAATGTCCAAATCTAGTGCTGGTAGCCCAGTGTAGGTATGAATAAGCTGTTTATAGTCTGTTTCTTGGCACTCATACTTATGTTCAAATGAGTTAATTTAGTATATAAGTGCACTGGTTCTTTGGCTTCTTGTTTCTGTTTCCGATCTATTCTCCCGTCGTCCGAAAATGTACTGCCTTACTTACTTTAATTAGTCGCTCCTCTTCTGTCTTGGGGTATAGAGGTTTGCCAGAGAGATCGCCACACTTCTCTCTCAACAGTTTTCTTTCTGGCTTTGTTCCATTCCAGTCCTCTGTCAGTTATGGATTGTCAGATGTAAATGTGCTGCCTAGATATTTAAATTCTTCAGCTTGCTTCAGACAAGTACCATTCAATCTGATATATAGCAGACTAGGAATTCTACTGACCTGCATTATTTCAGTCTTAGTCCTGTTTTTTTTTTCATCATGTTAAATCTTCTGCATTCCAGGGCTGTCTTCTTCTTCTTTTGTCAAAATCTGCTTGTGCCGCTAGGCGTCTCAGTCTATCAGATGATAGGGCTGTAATAGATAAATAATGGTTTTGAGTTTTATTTTACTTATATTTTAAACTTGAGACAAAAACATGAGTGAGAAACAACACCAGATTTTAGAAGAAGACATGCTGGGCTGCATGGATGACAGTGATGAGGACATGACTCTCATTGACTGGGGCCGCTGCATATTCCCCGGCTTCCTTGTCATGCCAAAGTTGTTCTGCAGTTTGATTGGACATATTCTTTGTTCCACCTGGAAGCTGTTTTGGCGTCCTTTTAAGCTTAACAGAAAGAAGTTTTTCTAACTCATGGAGGAGTTATTTATGTAAAGACAATGTTTTCCTGTCGTAATAAACTAATTTGCACACAAACAGTACAATAAGTATACAGTGTAATTACAGGCATTGTGATTTGTATATTTTGGTTGAAAAGGTTAAATATTTTTCTACTCTATTATATATTGTTGTAATGCACCTGAGAAGATTCAGATTTATTTAGAATAAAAATCTCATGTTGGAAGTTGGACTTTATTTTGAGGAAGAATATTCACAGTAATTTAGAATCATGCTTAATAAAGGGTTTAGTTATAGGGTTATCAGAAACGTAAAATTTATATGAAGTTAGCAAGTAAATGACCCTTTCCCATGCCTTCAGGTGTTTAAAGCCTGTAGGGCTAGGCCTATATTTTATAGACCAACCAGCACTCATTGAATGATATGGTCTACATCACGCCCCCACTTTTACTTCCCAGGACTATACCTGGTACCCATTTAAGGTGGGGTCAACTTGGCAGCCAAGGTTATTTTCAAAGAAAATAAAGTCCGGCTCTGTCAGGACCTGAACTTACGACCTTCCAATCCACAGGCGAGTGTCTAACCGCTACACTATGGCGGCTCCTTCTGAATACATTTCTTCGCATTCACTGGCTGTAAACTCGGGTGAAAGTTTTGGTTGTTTGCCCAACTCTGTGCTTCAGACACTGTTCCAAAACTTATTTGTTGTGTGCACATCCATTATACAGATCTGGCTTATTTATATGCAGACTTTTGGTTCCTCACCTCTCAAGCAGATGCACTTAGACTTCAAATGAAGCCCCCAATTTGTCGACTCCTAGAGCATGCTTGTTTGGGAGGTGGTGGGTCTATTCTTGTTTCTCCCACAATTGGGCCTCAGAACTCACACACACACACACATATATATATATATATATATATATATATATATATATATATATATATACAGTTGTCAAAACATGATTTTGAGTGGCATGTGATGAAACATTGAATTGTTTGGGGTTGGAAGTAAAATCTAAATACTGAAATTCTTAGACATGGAGTAAAATTCAAAACTAAGATTAAATGAGATGACATACAATTTATATAAAAAGGAAAGCTTTATGTAAGATATGGAATACAGTTTAAAAAATTAAGACTTAGTTATGGATTGAAATTTTAAAAAGTGAGAAAGCCTGAGACAGAATACAATTGAAACCTGAAGCTAAAGATAATAGATACCATCTAGAAACTGTGAAAGTATATACAATGAGTTGCTGTGCAGTTGAAATTTGAAAGTGCCAGGGTTGAAAAGGTTACTGTCTTCCAAACACAGTTTGAAAATTACAGACAAAAAAGATGTTTATACTGTGTGTAATTCTCGTGTGGATACATATCTGAATTCTTGTGGAGTTGGTGCACTGTGATATGGTTTTCTTTGTGTGATCGGTGGACGGTGACTAAAACACTTATTAAGTTGTCCATGTAAATTGCAAACTGCCAATTACAGGTTTTATTATACCACTTTTGCTGTGTAGACGGGGGGGGGGGGGGGGGGGTCTTTGAGCCTGAGGATTTATGACGGCATGGCTACTACTGCTGTTGCCACGAGTGTGCAGGTGAGGCTTTTATTTTGCCTCTGGCAGAAAAAATCCACAGCCTTACTGAGGATTTGAACCTGGGTCTCTTGAGAGCCCAGCATTCTAACTGTTCGGCCAGCAGCTCCTCGTATATGTGGCAGTGATCCATAATCATAGCAAGCATTTTATCTTATATAATAAACAGATAAAAATGTAGGGATTGGCACCCATTGAAAGAAATAGAAGGACACACTAGGCAACATAAGTCAAAAGCGATTGTAAAAAAGTAGTAGAAAGATAGAAGGATGCATTAAACAACATGAAAATCGAAAGTTGCTGGCAATTGGACCCTGTCAATACCACATGGTGACTGCACTTCGTTGCAGGAACAAGTGTTTTAAGATGCATGATCAAGTAGATGCTCCTTTAGAAAAAAGGTCATGCAGCTCAAACTCCCATTTAATCTTTATTATCTTCTAACATTAGAACCAACATTTGAAAACAAAAGTCAGGCAGTTGTATTTGTATAAAACAATACAGTTGCCATAATCTCATGTCAGACATAGGATAAAATCTAAACGATTTGGAATTTTTTTAAAAATTACTCAAAATTGAATATTAGTTCAGGGCGTTGTCACCTGGGAAACTTTGTCTAGAAATGTGTCAGTCTAGCAGATGTTTGGAGAATCTCCAGGGAGACATGTAAGTATGGCAGAATCAAAATCTTCTTCTTTTTTTGTGTGTGTGCCTAGTCTTGAGCAAACATCAGCAGCTGTGACTCTCAAATTCTGTCTGATATTTTACTAATTTGTTATTTCTTAAACTGTTATTTATTACCCAGCTATTTAAACCTTTCACAGACAAGGCGTGATTAAAATAAACCTGTTCCAACTGTTTTATTGCTACTGTATTTAAAATGTATCAGCACAAGTAACAGACAGAGTCAAAAATAGCAACTTCTAGGAAACTTGCATTAGGTTGCTGTAAGGATTCAGAGATGCATCCCACCTACAGCTGGAGATAGTAGATACAAAGAGTGCATGTTGTGGAGTTTTGACCATGTATTGTGTTACAGATCGCAGGATGGTGTATTTCTGTTCTTCTTCTGCCTTTAAAAGGGCAGCTGGCATGTTGTGTTGTAGTTTACTGCAAGGCTTTGATGTTTGCGCCTTGAAACGAACACATCTGATTTCAACAAAATCCTAATAAGTGCCTTTTTAGGAGGCAGTGGGTCTATTTTCTCTCTCCCACACCCCTTCCCCCAACCACAATGTGGCCCCAGGGTCCATACCGAGAATTTCTCTTGAAATATTGGCAATGCATCCTGATGCTACTGGTTTGAACCATGACACAGACACATACACACACAACATGCAATGAATATCTTTAATAACCAAATCTTAGGAAAAAATGAGTCATATTTTTAGCCCTTCAGCTTGAGGGGAGGATTTTTTCATCTCCGCCAGCATATCTGAGTGTCTGTTACCAGATACATGTTTGCTTCCTAGTGTTTGCTTTGTTTAACTTTGTCACAATTGCTATTATACCTTTCATATTTTTGTAACACGTTAGAATAGTTTTATTTGAGCATGCCTTATATTGTATATCTTTTGTTTTGCTGAGCGATCTTGTAACTACTTGCAGCTTTCTGTACCTGATTGTTTATTTTCATAACTGTCGTCTTTTTTCCTTCTTCCTGTTCACCGGCTATTAACTCCGGCAGCAATTTCTGGTTGTTCATCCACCTCAGGATTTTAGTCTTGTTCCTGAACCTGGGTTTTGCCTGCGCATCCATTTTACATTTGACTTATTTGTATGCATTTTGTTGGTTCCTTGCCTATCAGGCAGATGCTCTGACTTTGAAGAAACCCCAAGCTAGTCAACTCTTACATCATGCTTGTTGGCAAGTCAGTAGGTGTATTCTTGTTTTTTCCCCAAATTGAGGCCCTAGAACCCACACTGGGATTCTCAACTGTCCCATGATATTCTCAACTGTCCATGATATTCTCAACTGTCCATGATATTCTCAACTGTCCATGATATTCTCAACTGTCCATGATATTCTCAACGTTCCACGCACAAATAGATCCCAGCCATATTTCTTGATATACAGAATTGTATCTTTTTTTTTTTTTTTTTTTTTTTTTACAATGCTTTTTTTTGAATTAATTACTAATTCCCCACCTGGGGATTTGGTTTAACCACTGGGTCTGTGTCTCACTGTTTGTGTGATATTTGATTACAGCCCCCACTGGAGAGCCTGGCTACAGTCGAAGAGACGGTCGTGAGAGACAAAGCAGTGGAATCATTGAGAATCATCGCAGAGCAGCACAGTCAGAGTGATCTGGAGAACTACTTTGTGCCCTTGATCAAACGACTTGCCGCTGGTCAGTATCAGCTGGTCCATTCTCTTAGTTCATGTTCAGGATTTTTGTTGATGGGTGTCTTTTTTATATAAAAGCTTCTCTGAAGACTACTTCTCCCCATGTGGGTTGAATAGCCCTATTTGAACAAGCATGTCATGAAAGGCAGCCAGCTAAGGGTTTGCTGGAATCGTATGTGTGTGTGGCAGAAACTGAAACACAAAATGCCAGCCACCATTTAAATGGCAAATGGAGAAAAAAAGAAATAGGTATTTCTCTAAGTCTCTGCTCAAAGAAAAAAAAAAAAAAAAAGTTACTCTAGAATTCTTGAGCAGAGACTTAGAAGTCTGGTAGAGCCACAGCTGGACGAGGCCCAGTGCGGCTTCAGAGCAAACCGAAGTACTCAAGACCTTATCTTCACACTGAGACAGATGAGTGAAAAAGCCCTGGAATATAAGAGTGAGATTCACTTATGTTTTTTGGATCTGGAAAAGGCATTTGACAAGGTACCCTGGAACAAGCTCTGGGACTGCTTGGCAGGGAAAAACATCCCAGCACCCCTGATCAGTGCAATACAGAGTTTCTACAAAAAGTGCAGAAATTATGTAAGAACAGCAGACCAAAAGTCAGAAGAATTTAAGACCACCAGCGGTGTTAGACAAGGTGATATTCTCTCACCTTACCTCTTCATTCTTATGATGGATGATGTCATCAAGACCTGTAAGGAGAAGACAAAGAAGTACTCTGTAGGGTACTGGAAGATGAGACCAATCTGTATATCAGAGCTGGCTTTTGCAGACGATGTGGCCCTGATAGCTAAATCAGAGGCACACCTTCAGTACAACTTACTTGTCTGGAAGGAAGAGCTTGAAAAGAAAGGGATGACCATCAGTGTCTCCAAAACTAAAACCATGGTGATCTCAAGAGAGGAGAAGAAACACCAGATCATGATGGGTCAGTATGCGTTGGAGCAGGTTAACCAGTTCAAATACCTTGGAGTTGTATTAGACCAAAATGGAGGCATTAAGACTGAGCTGGCTACACGAAAAGCAGCTGCTGGGAGACTCTTCCCAGCCATAAACCGAGGGTTTCTTAGCAAAAAGAAATTGGCAAGAGGACGAAAATGGCTGTTTACCGCTCTACCTATGTACCAGTCCTGACCTATGGGTGTGAGTCATGGGCAATGACAACAGCTCACAGAAGCCAGCTGCAGGCCTCGGAAATGAGATACCTGAGAAAGGTGGTCCAAGTGACAAGAAGGGACAAAGTCCGCAATCAGACAATACGTCAAGATCTTGATACCCAGCCCTTACTAACCCGAGTGGATCAGTCACAGTTACGATGGTTTGGACATGTGTGCAGATGGGAGAAAATCGGCCACCATGGCAAGCATGGGAGGCTAAGAACCAGGGAACCAGACCTCCGGGACGACCCCAGGTGCGCTGGGAAGACAACATCCGACAGTCCCTGATGACAGAGGACTGGAATGGAACAAAGCCAGAAAGAAAACTGCTGATAGAGACGTCTGGCGATCTCTCTGGCAAACCTCTACACCCCAAGGTAGAAGAGGAGCGACTAAGTAAGTAAGTATTTCTCTGAAAATTACTTCTACTGTGCAGTGTAGGAGAAGAAAGAGTGCTTAAGACATGAGATATTGAAGTGTAGAAGGGGAAAGACTAAACAAGACACTGAGATATTGAAGAGTGGAAGAGGGAAAGCTAAACTAGACACTGAGATATTGATGTGTAGAAGAGGAAAGACTGAACAAGACACTGAGATATTGATGTGTAGAAGAGGAAAGACTGAACAAGACACTGAGATATTGATGTGTAGAAGAGGAAAGACTGAACAAGACACTGAGATATTGATGTGTAGAAGAGGAAAGACTAAACAAGACACTGAGATATTGATGTGTAGAAGAGGAAAGACTAAACAAGACACAGATATTGAAGTGTGGAAGAGGAAAGACTGAACAAGACACTGAGATATTGATGTGTAGAAGAGGAAAGACTGAACAAGACACTGAGATATTGATGTGTAGAAGAGGAAAGACTGAACAAAACACTGAGATATTGATGTGTAGAAGAGGAAAGACTGAACAAAACACTGAGATATTGATGTGTAGAAGAAGAAAGAGTGCTTAAGACATGAGTTATTGAAGTGTAGAAGGGGAAAGACTAAACAAGACACTGAGATATTGAAGTGTGGAAGAGGAAAGATGACAGAGAAAGCACTACACTGCAGGGATAATGAAAATAGACCAAACATGGCAAAAAGGTACAGAAGATAAACATGTCCAAAAAAAAGGTTTCTCTTCAGCCCAAGGGCAAATGCTGAAACACAGGTTTGAAGCTCCTTTAAACCAGTTTTCTTCAATCGGTGGGTCGCCAGAAATGTATGTTTGATCATAGAACAGGGTATGGTAGGTAGTTTTTCTCTTCCAGGTTGATGATGATAATGACTTTCAACACCACCAAGATATCACACTGAGCGATAACACAATGTGCCAATATTTGGATGAGGATCGCCCAGGGATAGGTCCTAGAAACCCTGTTCAACCCATTGTTTGGGTTATTTTGGGCTTTAAAACAGCAATAAATTGTGTCTGACACATGGGGGCGCAGGGTTTTAACCTCGTTCTTCCAGGTGGCATTCTGTAAGATTAACCCCTCAAGGATGAGAATCAAAAGATTTGGAATCTGCTAATAATCGCAATTCTGTGTTACCGGGTTTAACAAATAAACTGCTATCTGAATTTGTTATGGCTTCTCTGTTTGGTTAAATGTCAGATGAACCCCGAAACATTTTTCCCCGTTTGAGTGAGCCACAGGCTTGAAAAGCTTGAGAAACACTGATTTATACCTAAGAATTGGATTAGCCTCTGCCTTTTATAATAATGGATCAGATGGGTAGCCTTCTCTGACAAGAACAAAACACTCAAATAGCCCATGCTCACGTGGACAGCTTCAGTAGTTTAAAGTGTAAAGAGTACATTGGTAAGCCAGACAGAATTCCAAATTATAAAATATGCCCATACAACAACAAACAATAAATTGTTATATCCTGAGTCCCCTCATTTGTGTTCCAGGGCCTGATATTGAGAATAGACCCACTGCCTCCCCAACAAGCATGTCGTAAGAGTTTACTATATGGGGACTTTCTTCAAAGTTGGCGTGCATCTGCCCAAGGGAAAAGGAACTAACAATCTGCACACAGATAAGTCAGATCTGTAAATCGGATGTGCATGCAGCATTTAGATTTTGGATCAGGACTAACGTCCAGAGGTGGATGAACAACCAGAACTTTCCGCCGGGTTTTGAGTGTTTTTCATGTTCAGATATTATGATACCTATCGGCAGTGATAAGGGTTGGTGCTCTTTGCTTCAGTTCTTCTCTTGTATGATCTTTAGGACGAGATGTAAGCCCTTATGGAGATATGCACGTGCAATGAAAGTAAGCCTTTAGAAAAACAGAGAAAATAAGGTAATAATCCCTTGCAAATCAAATTATCATAGAATGAATCTTTTTTCCCCTCCATTGACCGGTTGTAAACTCTGGCTGAAAGTTTTGGTTGTTCATCCACATCTGAACATGATTTTTTGTGTTTATATCTGCTTTTACAGATCTGGCTTATTTGTATGCAGACTGTTATCTGTTCGGCAGATGCACTGCGACTTTAAAAGAAACCCCTAATTAGTCAACTCTTACAAGATGCTTGTTAGGTAGACAGTTGCTCTCCTCCCCCCCCCCCCCCCCCCCCCCCCCCCCACCCCCCCCCCCCCCCCCCCCCCCCCCCCCCCCCCCCCCCCCCCCACACACCACAATGGAGCTCCCGAAACCCACACAGGGAATAGAGTAAATAAATTTCAAATCCTTTACTAACCAAATTATTCCAGATAGAATAAGATCTATTCTTTTACGAACCAGAGTATGCCAGAGAAAAGTATATAGTCACCAGTTATAGACCGAATAATCTCAGAGAAAATAAAATAGTATTATGAACCTCTACACCCTCTGTATGAGTTAGAATTATTGGTGACTGCTGCATATTCAAGCCAATGAAATTCTCTCTACCAGGTGATTGGTTCACATCCAGGACTTCAGCATGTGGGCTCTTCGCCGTCTGTTACAAGCGGGTGTCATCGACTGTGAAAGCAGAGCTGCGACAGTGAGTCCTGTGTTTTTTGTTTTAACTTTATTTACATGTTCATGCGACTCATCTGATTAGTTAGTTTATTTAGCAGTTTAGTTGACATGGAATTAGACCTAACAACAAAACATAAAAAAAATAAGGCTTGAGGGCATTCTATTATCATTGTGTTGAGAATGGGGTGTGATCCAATGAAAATAAAATTTAGAGTATCCCAGTGAGGTTTCCGGGCCCTATCTTGGGGGGAAGGGGGGAAGGCACACTGCTATGATGTAAAAGCCAGCTAAATAAGGGTTTGTTGAAATCGGATGTATCAGCTTGAAAGGCACAGATAATGCAGCCTGGCTATCAACCGCAACACAGCATGTTAGCAACCCTTTTCAGGGTGAAGTAGGTAAAGATGTTGATGTTCATGTGATTGCTAAAGGCTTATTTAACAGTTTTTTTTTACTTATGAAGAGATATAAAAACAATGAATAAAGGTAAAGGTCGCTTTCAGTGTCTTAGGGGGCATCTGTCATATTTCTTCTTCTTCAGGTTCATCGGTGGAGAGTTATAGTTTTTCATCTACCTCTCGACTTCCTGAGTGCTGCATGCACATGTGTTTTACAGATCTGGCTTATTTGTATGCAGATGTTGGTTCTTTGCCTCTCGGACAGATGCATTCCGACTTTGAAGGATGTCCCCAATTGATCGACTACTATGGCATGTTATTGGGTAGGCAGTGGGTCTGTTCTTGTTTTCCCCAGAATAGGGCCACTGAACCCACACCGGAGGGTCATATAGTTCAAGGCCTAAATTGTTATAGCCCAGTCAGCACTCGGTGAGTGATGTGATCAGCATCACACCCACCACCTTTACTTCCCAGGACATTACCTGTTACCCATTTTAGGCTGGGTCAGC
Source organism: Candidula unifasciata (assembly GCA_905116865.2). Classification (NCBI taxonomy): domain Eukaryota; kingdom Metazoa; phylum Mollusca; class Gastropoda; order Stylommatophora; family Geomitridae; genus Candidula; species Candidula unifasciata. Next base: position 519,506 of record CAJHNH020000580.1, read on the forward strand.
CTAATAGCCAAGGTTAGTTTTCAACAGCAACAAAAATCTTTCAATGTGGATTTGAACCCTAGATATTTGAGCCAGCAGGCTATCATTGTATCTAGCCACTGCGCTACTGGGGCTGCCCGTACATGAAAGCTCTGAACTAATTGTATTGAACCTGGAGAATTGGGACAGGATGCATGCAACTCTTTAAGTAAGTAATTTGCCCGGCTCTCTAGCGTTGTTGTTTAGTTAAACATTAAACGTGACTTAGCTGTGACCGGGTGACGAACTCCTTGTGGTAAAGGTTCACTCCCGGGGTAGGCAGAAAAGCCACATTTCTCCTAGATTTACGGTATCTATCATGGAATCAAGGCTGAAGTGTTGCGATATCCATAGTACCGAGCCAAAGGGTTAACAACTCATGGTTTCTGGATTTTTAAAAAAAGGAAGTAATTTATGCATGCTTGAATGCGTATTTAGTCAAGGAAATAATTGTTAGACTGGCAGAGTCCACAGAGTGAAGAATTTCTTTACTTTTCCAGAAAAGTAGTAAAAACGACTCTTTTTTTTTTTTTTTCGCAGAGGTGCCGAACTATACAGAGTGGTGCACCGGGACCAGGGCTCTCATTCATTAAGGCCTGTCTGCACCCCTCCGCATCATCTTAGAAACATGTTCTTAACCGGGCGGCGCCTGGTCACACTAGATAGGGGTAACACTTAATATGAGTAGAGCAGAGAATTAAATGGATAAACTTCCTTCGTCCACCAAAAAACATAATACACTGTGACATTAGTGACACTGTCGCTATAGGACGGATACAGGAGGTAAATTATGACACCATCATGACTTTTATTTAAATGTCATCTTCTCCCGTTAACACCCCCCAAAAGTGTTATTTTTAGTAAATATAATCATATCCGACCCTTCTAAACACTGCTGGGGCAAACACAAAAGCACAGAAGGGACTGGCGAGTGTGTCATTGGCTAATCAAGAATTTCTAACAGCTAGCAAAGCTTAAATATCATCTTTGAGGCTAAAGGGTTAATGCTATGCAAAATGTGGAATGAGATATTACAGTATACTTATACAGATTCCGACCTGTTCCTCAATCAGGAATTTCCGTAACTTGTGTGCTGATGATACACCTATGGTCCGCCGTGCTGCCGCAGCAAAGCTCGGGGAGTTTGCCAAAGTGGTGGAGCTAGACTATCTTAAATCTGACCTCATTCAACTCTTCAACATGCTGGCCCAGGATGAACAGGTGAGTGATCTTGGAGGAAGGCAGGAAGACGGGTGTGGAGTCAAGGGATGGGAAGGTAAATAAAGGTGTAAACAGATGACAGTTATAACAGGTTTGGTAACATGAATAGCTGGGAGAGTATAGGAAGTGGGGGAGGGGGATCATGGAAAGGAAAGGTCACTAATAAATGTTAGCAGAAAACAGTTGTGGAAAAAAAAATTTTAAACATGAAGAGATGGGAAATAGGGAAAGTAAGAATACACGGAAGAGGTCAAGGAGTGGGAGGGTGGTTAATAATGTTAGCGGACAACAGTTGTGGGAAGTTTTTTTTTTTTTTTTTTTTTGACATGAAGAAAAAAGGAAAATGGGGAACATGGGAACACATGGCAGGGGATGGTGACAGGGAGAAGGTTGTTAATGATGTTAGCAGACAACAGTTGTGTGGATTTATTTTTTTATTATTAGCACAGAGAAACAAAGGGTGGTGCACCAGGACTCATACTGGTCAAGACTACACCGCTCTGTATGGTCATCGTGGAAACAGGGTTATAATCAGGGACCTGGTGAGGGTGAATCATATGGGGAATATGGAATGAAAGAACACAGGGGGTGGGAATGGGAAGGTTTAAACCAATGTTAATTAAACAATTGTCAGAAGTTTTTTAATGTCAGCGGATGGTGGTGGAGGAAGGCATGCAAGTTGCATAATAGTGCTATCAGACATCGATTCTAGAGAGATTTTTTAATGTGAATCATGGTTAAGGGGGGAGAAAAGATAAAATAGAATGTGAGATGGGAAGTTGAATAATAATGTTAACTGAAAACAGACGATTATAGCTAGCTTGTTCACATGAATATGTAGGGTGCTACTTATTTGGTAATTTTTTTGGGTGTGAATTTCTTTCATTTCTTCCTTCAGCTTAAACATACCTGTCTCCTTCTACCTGACCATATTATTCTTTCCCGAACTTGGGCATTGGTCATTATACATTCATTTGAAACATATTCATTGCCTGTTATGATTGTGGTGTTTTAGTTTTCCAGCTGTTTTCAGTTTGTGTTGTATATTTTAATCCAGTCTGAAAATACCAGTATACTGTGGATGCAGATGTGATGGTGCACCAGAACTAGGGCTCATAGTTATCTGAACATTTGTACACTTTTTTGTGGTCCTGGAAACAGTTTCCCTATCAGAGTCTTGCAAGTATTGATAGGAAGTCAGGGGCAAAGACCCGGTACTCTTGCACAAAAGTAAGCCAGATTTGTCAGATGGATATACAGGACAAAATTCAAGTCTTGGAACAAGACTCAATTTCAGAAGTGGATGACCAACCAAGACTTGGCTGGAGTTGACAAACGGTGCACAAAAAGTCTGTGCTGATTAAACATAAAGCATAAAGTCATCATGCGTGGATACAATCTTACTGCTGTGTTCCTTGAAATAAGAGAGCTGATCAGCTGGCCAGGTAAAGTGCCCAAAGAGCAACTAAAGCATCAGTCTCATGCCTCAGGAAGAAAAAGATGGATCATATCAGTCAGAAAGCAATCAGTTCTAGGACAAGAACTTGTCATTTATCAATTCCTCAGAACTCAGTCAAATACCTGGGCATGTTTATACATAATTTAAAATTGGAACATCAGTCCAGTGCACATGTAGACATCCAAGACAAGTATGATCAGCAGGGAGACTGCAAATGTCTAGAGAGAAAATTCTTACAAATCTGTCTCCAGAAATGGAAATGCATCAACCATTTTTTCAAGGAGGAATCGACTAGTGTGATGAATTCAGTGGCTGTGGCTAGGCTGTTTTAAGCAAATAATGAAAGTCTTGTTCATTAATAACAAATTTTGTCAAAACATTCATTGTTGTATGTTTTTTTTTCTCAGGACTCTGTTCGCTTGTTGGCAGTGGAGGCAAGCGTGAGCATTGTAGCGTTGCTCCCAGCTGATAGCAAGGAGCAGCTGATAATGCCCAGTCTTCGCCAAGCAGCAGAAGATAAATCCTGGAGAGTCCGCTACATGGTTGCCGACAAGTTCACAGAAGTAAGCAGAGATGCGTGACTTCACTTTCTTCTTCTTCTTTTGCCTTGCAAACCCTTGAGGTTCTTTGCTGAAAATATCATCGGCCTGCATTCCTGTCTCTGACTGACCTTCTCTTTCCAGTTGAAAAAATCAGTGTTTGTAGGTCTGTTTGTATATTATCTCTCCATATTTTTTGTCGCATGGTCTACCCCCCATTCATCTCTTTTTTTTGTACAGTTTTTGTCAGTTTTCTGACATTCTATCTGTGTGCCCCAGACATTGCACTTTATTAGTAATTAGTGATGATTTAAACAAGTAATGAATTCATTGTTGCTTCTCACTCTCCATTCTCCACTATTTGCATCATTGTTGGATCCAAAGATTTGTCTTAAGACTCTGTTCTCATAAGTTAGCAATAAAGCATCAACTCTTTTAGTTGTATTCCAGGTTTCAGAGCCATAGAGGCCAGTTGGTCTTATCGCTGTGTTATATATTGACATCACTTTAACCTTGGAAAAGTGTCTTTGAGCAAAAACAGTGTAATCGGTATAGTATAGTTTGTAACGGTTTGGGGGGGGGGGTGGGGGGGGGGGGGGGTAAAGAAGATAATCAGAGAAAATAAGAAAAATACTGACCTTTTTTATATGAAAATTTTTTTAATGTCTTGTTAACAAGTGTCTTTTGGAAGCTGAAACACTTTGGTCATATAACCATGCTGTTGTTTAGAAAGTAATGGAGAAGCATGATTCCTGGAAGAAGAGGCAGGGGTCAGCTAGGATGAAGGTAGGCAGAGGCTACATTATGGACACTATCCAAAGTCCATATACGAAAAATCACCACCTGTGAGATGAGATGCCTGAGAAAAGCAGCCAACCCAACCATCCAAAATCGAGTAAATAATGACACTATCAGACAAACTGTGGGAACAACACCTTGTACTAGATTCATCAAAAAACAGCAGATCAAGTGGTTTGGCCATCTCGATAGAATAAAGCAAGATCAAATACCATCACAGACACTACATCTCAGAAGATCAGCTACAAGGGCAAGAGGACGGCCGCGGAAAAATGGATCGACAACATTAAAAAAAAACTCTACGCCTCCGCAGCATGACAGTTGCCAGTGGCAGCCAGCGTGCACTGGATCGCAAATTATTCCTCCCCACAACACTTAACGGCAGAATTTGTTTTTGATGATGATGATGATGTAAAATGGTTGTTTTTAAGGATTTTTTGGGGAATGCCCATATGTTTATAACCCTTTTTTTTAAAAGCATTCCTAGAGTAAAAAAAGTTTAAAACACTGTGTTATGGTTTTCATCTTCTGCCTTTCCCCAAGGATGTCTTACTTTCTTCTGACTGTCTCCTCCAGACCTTTTATCTCTTTGCATGCCCAGAATGCTTTCTTTTTATCAGTTCTTGTATTTTGTTGCCTTCTTCACTTTTGGTGCCAAAAAAAGTATAGTGATTTAGTGTGCTCTAAAATAGTTACTTTGTAACTATTGGAAAATGAGTTGTTTACTAGGGGGTCTAGAATTTTGGACACCATTGTAGGTCAAAATGAGGCATCAGTTTCCGCACCTTGAAGCATTTTGAGTATGTGCTGCTAGTCATGTGTTTTTATAGACCAGTCAGCACTCAATGGGTAGTGTGGTCACAATCATGCCAGGCACCTGGATTGCTGTTCAGAAATCCACCTTTGAAGGGGATTCGAAGCTGTGCCTGCCAGGGCACAGATGCTCCCTTAATGCAAATACCATTGGTTTTTAAAGATAAGTCACATGGACATAGCCATTTTCGCCTACTGTTATTCTGCCTGGCTAATTGTGCTAATACATGTTTGCTTCCGCCAGCTGCAAGCAGCTGTTGGACCAGAGATCACCAAAGCTGATCTGGTTCCAGCCTTCCAGAACTTGTTGAAGGATTGTGAGGCAGAAGTTCGCGCAGTATCAGCTAGTAAAGTTAAAGGTTTGTGCTCAAGCCCTTCCAGTGTCGTTGTCCTGCATTGACAGTGTCACCAGTGTATCTGTTAGTGTCAGATTTGTATCACCCTTGTATTCATTATTATTAGTCTTTGTTTTTCTTCCCTTTATCCGTCAGTGGATCTTAGACCTTCAACCAAGTTGTGCTAAATCTTCCTGTTCTTAGCTAATGCAGCTCACCTAATAATGTCCTTATCATCCTTTTAACTTTATTCCCTAGCTCTCTTCCCCGTGTTGTTTTGTTTCTGCTTTTCTTTGGGGGATTGAGGGGGTCTGCCCTTATTTCTATGTACCTTGGTCCCAGTATAAATACATTCTAGTTATATTGTTCTCAAGTTTTATTATGTGTGTCTTATCCGACACTGGCATCTTTTCTTCAACTCTTAATTCATTAGAGTTTATTTAATTCTCCCCCAAAGCTCCACTTTAGTGATTCTATCATACCATTTAATTCCCTCCGTTCTTCACAGGTACCTGTTAATGAATGTTTGTAGTTCATTAGTAATTGTTTTAGTTGTTCTCCATGTTTCCACTCCATGCAGCAGGGCTGATTTGACATTAAAGTTAAAAACGTTAAGTTTGGTACTGGTTTTAATTTCCTATGACTTTCACAAATTTCCTAGCGCTGTGAAAGTTCCTCTTACCATTTGTATTTTAATACCTCTATCAGTTCCCCCATCTTTGTCTACATTGCTGACCAGATAGTCGTATGATTGCACGTCTTAAAGTGGGATATCACCTGGAGAAACTGGAATACTGTTTGCCTGGCTTATTCTCAAGATCTGTATCTTTTATTTAATGGTTTTTAGACATAATTCTGCATTTATCACATGTGTTTTTAGTCATCTGTATATTTGCAACATTGTCTATTTACTGAATCACCCATGTATTTGCAGTATCAGTGTGTATTATAATCATAAAGTATTAAGGTTTACTACAATGCTACACATATCAGAAAGTATCCAGGTTTTTTCACTGTAAGATGTATACCATATATAGATTTTCTTCAATGTTGCTTATATAACACAGAATACCCATATTTTCTTCTGTGTTACATGTATCAGAGTATCCAGGTTTATTTTAATGTTACATATTTAGTATAAAGTATCCAGATTTCCTTCAGTGTTACATGTTTAACATAAGGTATCCAGATTTCCTTCAGTGTTACATGTTTAACATAAGGTATCCAAGTTTCCTTCAGTGTTACTTACATGTCATGCAGTATCCTGATTTATTTTCTCCAGTGTTTGATTATTTCCATTCTAATCTGCAGATTTTTGTCAAGCTTTACCATCGGATGTGCGTGAGCAGATCATACTTAACAACATTCTACCATGTGTGAAGGATTTGGTGGCTGATGCCAATCCACATGTGAAGTCAGCATTGGCCTCAGTTATCATGGGCCTGTCTCCGATTCTGGGAAAGGACAACACAATTGAGCATCTGTTGCCGCTGTTCTTGATACAGCTGAAAGGTGTGTTTCTTCTTCTTCTTCTGTGTTCACCCTCGAAAGGGCAGTTGACAATGCTGTGTTGTGGTTTACAACTAGGCAATGATATCTGTGTCTTTCAGTCTAGCACATTCAGTTTCGTCAAATTTCTAAATAGTCAGCTTTTATGACATGCTTTCTTGTTAGGAAGCAGTTGTTCTAGGAAGCAGTTGGTCTGTTTCTCTCCCCCTGGGTCCTGGAACCCACACAGAAACTTAATTAAATTGAAAGATGATTATGATAGAACTAAACTCCATCAAGGGACAGTGGATCAGATAGTTTAGACATGTGTCAAGATAGTTTAGACATGTGTCAAGATAGTTTAGTCATGTGTCAAGATAGTTTAGACATGTGTCAAGATAGTTTAGACATGTGTCAAGATAGTTTAGACATGTGTCAAGATAGTTTAGTCATGTGTCAAGATAGTTTAGTCATGTGTCAAGATAGTTTAGTCATGTGTCAAGATAGTTTAGACATGTGTCAAGATAGTTTAGACATGTGTCAAGATAGTTTAGACATGTGTCAAGATAGTTTAGACATGTGTCAAGATAGTTTAGACATGTGTCAAGATAGTTTAGACATGTGTCAAGATAGTTTAGTCATGTGTCAAGATAGTTTAGACATGTGTCAAGATAGTTTAGACATGTGTCAAGATAGTTTAGACATGTGTCAAGATAGTTTAGACATGTGTCAAGATAGTTTAGACATGTGTCAAGATAGTTTAGACATGTGTCAAGATAGTTTAGACATGTGTCAAGATAGTTTAGACATGTGTCAAGATAGTTTAGTCATGTGTCAAGATAGTTTAGTCATGTGTCAAGATAGTTTAGTCATGTGTCAAGATAGTTTAGTCATGTGTCAAGATAGTTTAGTCATGTGTCAAGATAGTTTAGTCATGTGTCAAGATAGTTTAGACATGTGTCAAGATAGTTTAGACATGTGTCAAGATAGTTTAGTCATGTGTCAAGATAGTTTAGTCATGTGTCAAGACTACAACCAGAAAATACAGCACAAAGAGCCCTGTCCCTTAGACATAATGGAAGCAGAACTAGAGATGGAACATGCAGGCGTTCAGTAGATGGAATGTCATAGACCATGAATACCAGCATCTACGCAACACACATCAAGGCTCAACCTGATGCCTCTTCAAAACCTGATGTTGAAAAGGCAGAACAGGGCTGAAGAAAATTAAGAAGAAGATGACGTGCAGTAGAATATGTGTTGATATAACTGAATGGTGGATGGATGGTGTTTATCTTTATTTATGTGTTACAGGGGCCCATGATGGGAGCAAAGAATGATCACAGCATAACATATCAAACATGTTGTAAGATGTGACAGAGGAGGTTTGATATTTATCTCCATGGGAACTGTTGCAGGGATCTCTTTTCCCCAGTTGGCATTTCACAGTCTCCATGGGAAATGATGCAAAGATCTTGTTTCCCCAGTTGGCGTTAGACAATATCCATGGGGAATAATGCAATCTCTTTTTCCTTGATGACATTAGACAGTCTTCATAGGGACTGTTGCAGAGATCTCCTTTTCCCAGGTGGGGTCAGACTCCACCGGACTGTTACAGAGACCTCATTTCCCCAGTTTGCATCAGACTCCACAGGGACTGTTGCAGAGACATCCTTTCCCCAGTTGGCATTAGACCATCCCAGAGGGACTGTTGCAGAGACCTCCTTTCCCCAGTTGGCATTAGACCATCCAAGAGGGACTGTTGCGGAGATCACTTTTCCCAGTTCTAAGCTTACAAACATAGTGCTGGGACTTCATATCTGCAGAGAGATATTTGATCATGTTTCCAGGCCAGGATTCAGCACACTTGGAAAGGCCTGCAGGCTACCTCAGGCTGATACGATTGCCCCAGTTACTATGCAGACCGCTTAAGGTGATCTCGGATGTGGCAGATTTCTATTGTGAAGAAAAAATTTTCTATCTCCCATTGCATGACCTGGGAGTTAAGCTTGGTGAAGCATGGCTGTGTTGTCTTTAAGTCATTGGGAGTGGTCTTGTATCTCACCACTGGGACAGTGGCAAAAAAATGTTTCACCGGCAGCTGTTTTTAGTTGGTCCTGCAGACATTGTATCTCCATCTGTTAAAGAACCGGTAGCTCCATACACCAAATCCAGTTGCATTTATCAATTTACACAGTAAGTGTCACTTGACTTACATCGGTCAGACAGCTTGAAAACAGAGTGGCAGAACACATCCCTAAATGGCTCTACACACAAGTGAGTCGTGATGCTGCATCAAGATCAGCCAAGAAGAGGACATAATTCTTCGATAGGACGTCATTTGCTTGACTCTGGATACGTAGTTGCTGAAGATTGTGCTTTCAGGATTTTTTTAACCACACACTGAACAGAGTTTGCTAAAATTAAACAAGGCTGTATCAGTAGAACTCTACTCTTCTTTGTTATGTAAATAAAAAGATCATGTGATCAGTTGAAAGTTATCCTGGTAGTCACGTGACTGGTTTTGATTTTGAATTTCCGGCGGATAGATGTACACAACTCGACAATGTGGTTTATGCATTTCAGCAAGAAAAGGAATCATTTTGTGCTTGATTATACGTTGATTTAACTCTGTAGCAATGCACCTGACAAGATGCAGCAAAATATGCCAGGCAGTAAATTTTGCAGTGTATTGTTTGTGTCCGCATTAATTAAATTTACAATGTGAAAACATTGTTCTGAATTTTATTTACATTGCTCATATTTATCGCTAATGTTTCAGCGTACCCTATGTTATGCAAAAACATGTTGAAAAACAAGGAGGGAAATATTGTCCATATTCTGTTTCAGATGAATGCCCGGAAGTGCGGCTGAACATCATTTCCAACCTGGACTGTGTGAATGAGGTGATTGGTGTTAAGCAGCTGTCACAATCCCTGCTGCCAGCCATCGTGGAGCTTGCCGAGGACACGAAGTGGAGGGTTCGACTCGCCATCATTGAATACATGCCCCTGCTGGCTGGTCAGTTGGTGAGTAGCCATCTCTGTTTATGTGGCTAGATCGTGCCTGGTTGTATAGCAGCTGCAGCTATAGTTATAAATGTGATAAAACAGCATAGCAGGAGAATAACATGTGAAGTTCTTTTATGGTAATTGCCTGTGAAGTTCCCTTATGGTAGTTGCCTGTGAAGTTCCCTTATGGTAATTGCCTGTGAAGTTCCCTTATGATAATTGCCTGTGAAGTTCCCTTATGATAATTGCCTGTGAAGTTCACTTCTGATAATTGCCTGTGAAGTTCACTTCTGATAATTACCTGTGAAGCTCTTTTGTGATAATTAGGAGTGAGTATTACCCTAATGATAAATATGAGTGATGTTTCCTTAAAATAATTACCTGTGAAGTTCTCGTGCGATAATCGACTGTGAAGCTCCCTTGTGATAGTCGACTGTGAAGCTCCCTTATGATAATCGCCTGTGAAGTTCCCTAATGCTAATTACATGTGAAGTTCCCTTATAATAATGTTCCTCATTATTTGCAGGGGGTAGAGTTCTTTGATGAGAAGCTGAACTCCCTGTGTATGGCGTGGCTGGTAGACCATGGTGAGTATTTAGTTCCTTCCACTAACATAACTGTTCTTTATTATTGATTGCCATCTTTGGAGCAGTAATGACTGATTTGAGGAGGACATCATGCCATAATTTTCCCTGTTATTAAGTAGTTTTAAACTGGCTGATTTCTTATTTAGAGAATGAGTGAATGGATTTTTCTTGGGGGGGACAGAATTAAGCATTCTAACCTGCACTGTCCTTGACGTCAGCACTTGCCATGCGGCCCTGTATCCCCAGGCTCAAATACCCTGCAGTCTACACCAGAACGAGAAGGGGTGAGTACATACATTAGTAACTGACTGACTGACAAGAAGAGGAAGCAGAGCAGTTGACACTGAGCATCATTCTGGGAGCATCACAGGTGTCCACCACACATGGGTTCTGGTCCCTATCAAGTCAAATTTGTTAAACTGACCTGGGCTTCCAGGTTAACCGACTTCCAGAGTATTTACATCATTTGTTTGTAGATCTGCATCTCTACACCCTGTGTGTCATTAAAATCCTCAAAATCCCTTTATGGGTTCTGGGGCCCCATTATAGAAAAACAAAAGATGGATCCACTCCCTAACAAGCATGTCTTAAGAGTCAACTAATAGGGGTGCTTCCTTCAAAGTCAGAGTGGTCCTGCCTGAGAGATGATGAACTAGCAGTCTACATATAAATAAGACAGATCTGTAAATCTGATAAGCTTCCAAAACTCAGGTTCTGGAACAAGGCTACGGTCCAAAAGTGGATAAACGGTAGAACTTTTTGCTGAAGTTTACAGACGGTGAATGTGAAGAAGTCCTTTTATAACGTGTTTTTTTCTCGAATTTTTCAGTATATGCAATTCGAGAAGCTGCCACTCTGAATATAAAGAAGCTGGCTGAAAAATTTGGCAAAGATTGGGCTCAGCAGACGATTGTCCCAAAGGTGCTACAGATGTCGAAGGATCAGAACTATCTGCATCGTTTGACCTGCCTTTTTTGTGTCAATGTGAGTTGTCCAGCCTGCCTCTTAGTTTGGAGATTGTCTCTTTGTTCTATCTCATTTGTTTTTCCTCTCTTTTTGTTCTATTTATTTGAAAGTTAAGCCTGGTTGTTTTGTTATAATACTTCATTAATATAATCCTGGAATAGGGCTTTGTTCCTGCTTCTCCTTCTCTTCTTTTTTTCCCAATTCTTTTTTGTCCTGTTTTTCTGCATCATGTTTTCCCCCTACTTTCCTTGTTGCCCTCCTCTTCCTCCTGCTGCTTTCTATTTTCCTCTCCCTCCCTTTCTTTGCTTATTTTTCCTTTTTTTTTTCCTTCGCTGACCTCCTGCTCATGCTTCTTCTTCTTTTTCCTCTTCTTTGACTTCAACATCTTCTGCTTCTTCTTGATCTTTATTGGTCTGGGTGTGGAAGTAACGATGTCTCACCTCTAAAGAAACCATTGTAGCATAGCTGCTAGTCTCTCGCCTGCCATCTAATGTTCATATCTGCATCTAGGTGGATGTTCCTTTTTTTTTTTTTTTTTTTTTTTCAAAATGAACCTTTGCCTCCCAAGTCAGCCCAGCCTAAAACGGATGCCGGCTAGGTTCTAGAAGGTAAATTCGGTCAGCTGATGTTGACTATATCTCCCATCAAGTTCCGGTCACTATAGCTGTAGCACTAGATGGCCTACTAATGTCTAATGAAAGCTGTTCATTAACACAAAGATCTAATGTCGGATTGTTTGTGTTAGCACTGAATGCGTGGATATGCTGCAGGCTGTTTCAATTTTACCATAAGGGACCGGGTTGGACATTCTGTGTTTTTCTTTGGCACAGGAGCAAAGCAACTATGGGGTGACCTGTTTGCTATGAAGCTGAAACCAAGATTACTATTTGAGGGGAGTAGACTGCAGAACCGTTTAAACAGGCTAAGATCAACATGCAGATGATATAACATGAAAATGAATGCTACTAAAACTGAAATTATGCAGGTTAGCAGAATTCTTAGTCCATTAAATATCGGGGGGGGTTGAATGGTACATGTCTAAAGCAAGTTAAAGAATTTAAATATCTAGGAAGTATATTGTGGGAGGTCGGAAGAATAGATCAGGGAAATAGAAACAAGATTAACAACTGGCCAGTACACTTATATACCAACTGACATCATTGTTAAGACATTCGAACATGGGTATGAGCGCCAAGAAACAGATTATAAACAGCATATTCATACCAAAACGTGCTACCAGTGCCAGACTTGGACATTATCGTAGGCTAACCTATGTAAAATTAACACATGTGAAATCAGATGCCTGAGAAAAGCCGCCAACTCAACCATCCGAGACAAAGTTAGAAGTGATATCAGGCAGACTGTAGGAACAACACCATGCAGTAAATTCATTGAGAAACAAAAGATCAGTTGGTTTGGTCATTTAGTAAGAATGCAGCCAAAACGGCTACCAGCGCAGGCACTACACATGAAAAGATTTGAAGAGAAAGCAAGAGGCCGCCTTAGAAGAAAATGGAGTGATAACATTAACGGGCGCCTACATCGACACAGAATACAAATAGCTATTGCTGCCCATTAAGCAGTAGACTGCAAACTGTTCCTCCCCACAACGCTTAACATCAGAAGTAGAAATTGATGATGAATGGGACACAAACGTGAAAGGGTCTTTTTAGGGTTGGTGGTGGTTATTTTCCCTAACAGGATTGTTGACCATTGGATTAAATCTTCAAGGAGGATAATCACACAGGAGGAAATCCTAGACACCCTGTTCAACCATATAACAGTTATATTAGGGTGCTCATATAGATACCAAGTTGGAACTCACAGTCCAGCGTAGGATGCTTACTAGTAGACCATGTTCGGAAATGGACTGTGTGTTTCTTCTTGTTATTCTTCTTGACATTTACCATTTGTAGACTGGCTGAAAGTTAAGGTTGTTCGTCCACTTGTGGACTTTGGTCTTGTTCACATTTATTTTTTAAAGATCTTTCTTTTTTCTTGCTTATTTGTATGCAGAACCTCTCAGGCATCTGTGCTCCAAGGAACACCGATAATTAGTTTTCTTACGACAGTAGGTCAATTCTTTTTTTTTTCCCTCTAGTATGGGACCCACATGTGGGTTCCGGGGGTCCCATTGTGAAGAAAACAAGAGTAGAACCACTGCCTTCCCGAAAAAACACTTCGTCCGAGTCAACTGTTTGGGAGCTTCCTTCGAAGTCAAGAGTGCATCTACCTGAGCGGCAAGTAACAACCAACTGCACACAAATAAGCCGGTAAAACGGATGTACACGCAAAACTCAGGCCCTGGCACAAAGCCAGAGTCCAAAGAGACAAACAATTAAAGCCAGTGAACAAAGAACAACAACAAATGCCCAATATGCCTGAAGACGTGGACAGCATCCTTTGCTTTACTTTTATAATTGGCAGCGCTGTGGAAAGTGGCTCATGTGCTTTGCCACTGATGTGCATTTACATAAACACTGCAACGTGTTTGCCATATTGTGTCATCAGTAGATCTCAATCAGAACGAGAAGTAGAGCTAGTCAGCTTCACATTGTCACATTCATGAATGATAAATGAATGTTGCAGCTGGAAAGCCTTCATCAACATATAACATAAACAAACCGTTACTTGTGAAACCCCCTGTAGCTTAAACCAAGGGGTGTTACTCTTCCAAGTTTTGTTTAATTTTGCCATTTATTGACACGAGTTATGTACCCTGCAGCTGCTTGCAGAGCCCATGGGACAGGAAATGACCACAAAACTGATGCTTCCTACAATCATACTCATGGGATCTGACCCGGTAGCTAACGTCAGGTTCAATGTGGCCAAGACTCTTCAGAAATTAGCCCCTTATCTGGATCAGAAGTAAGTCTTGTGTTACTTTCTTCTTTTTCTTGTCTTTTGTCAGTACTTGCCGCCAGGTGTCGCAGATCATCGGTTGCTTTATTACTGTGTAATTATCATCATCATCGTATGCCGTTTCATGAAAAGGTCCATTTATAGAGTCTCCAACTCTCTGTCCTTCATATTCTCTGAGCACTCATGCAGGCTTATTCTCACCTATCTCTTAATGTTGTATCCTTTGTTTTGCTTGGGTACCACTTGGGGATTAGGGAGCAAAGGTGATGGAACAGCTGTGAGGCTGAGCAGTATCCCTGCAGAACTCACCAGAAGGGCTAATTGGGCAACAAATGCCTAAAGAAGATGAGTGTGTTGACCAAAAGGCACGTAGGAAAAGGCATTCATGTGAAATAGAGGGGGTTATCTGGTGGAAGGCATTCTGGTGAAATATTGGAGATAATCATAGAGGATGGCTTTGTGGTGAGGTGTGGGAGATGATCATGGGGAAGGTCATTCTGGTGAGATAGAGGAGATAATCATAGAGGATGGCTTTGTGGTGAGGTGTGGGAGATGATCATGGGGAAGGTCATTCTGGTGAGATAGAGGAGATAATCATAGAGGATGGCTTTGTGGTGAGATAGAGGAGATAATCATAGATAATGGCTTTGTGGTGAGATAGAGGAGATGATCATGGGGAAAGGTATTCTGGTGAGATAGAGGAGATAATCATAGAGGATGGCTTTGTGGTGAGATAGAGGAGATGATCATGGGGAAAGGTATTCTGGTGAGATATAGGAGATAATCATAGAGGATGGCATTCTGGTGAGATAGAGGAGATGATCATTGAGAAAGGTATTCTGGTGAGATAGAGGAGATGATCATGGAGAAAGGCATTCTGGTGAAATATTGGAGATAATCATAGAGGATGGCTTTGTGGTGAGATGAAGGAGATAATCATGGGGAAAGGCATTCTGGTGAGATTGGTTAGATAATCATAGAGGATGGCTTTGTGGTGAGATAGAGGAGATAATCATGGAGAAAGGTATTCTGGTGAGATTGAGGAGATAATCATGGGGAAAGGTATTCTGGTGAGATTAAGGAGATAATCATGTAGAAAGGTATTCTGGTGAGATTGAGATTGATAATCATGGGGAAAGGTATTCTGGTGAGATTAAGGAGATAATCATGGAGAAAGGTATTCTGGTGAGATTGATGAGATAATCATGGAGAAACGTTTTCTGGTGAGATTGATGAGATAATCATGGAGAAACGTATTCTGGTGAGATACAGGAGATAATCAATAGAGGATGGCTTTGTGGTGAGATGGAGGAGATAATCATGTAGGAAGGCTTTGTGGTGAGATGGCAAAGATAATTATAGAGGATAGCAGCAGTCTCCCATGTTTCTGTGTTACTGCCAACAGATTTGAGAGCAGTTCTTAAAGTGTAATCCCGAATGTATGTTTACTGTCAGTATTTAATCATGTACATTCTATGTTGTCTCCCTTCCACAATGGCCTCAGCACCATTAAGACCCAGGTGAAGCCACTTCTAGAGAAGCTGAGAGCAGACAGTGACATTGATGTTCAGTATTATGCCTTGGAAGCCCTGGAAGGTAGGATGTTTGTTAGCACTGACGTGTTCTCATACTGGTGGTAGTAGTAGTCATATCGCCACCATGTGTCTTAGCAGAACATCATTGTGATTGCTACCATCATCATAATGGTGTTAGACTTTGTAAAGAATTTGACCCTCTGTTTTTTTTTTTTTTTTTTCCATCATGACCGCCACTGCTAGCATCTTCATTATTATCTGCTCATCTTCATTGTCATTTTCATAATTTTCGTCGATTGCATTGCTGTGATCATCTTCATTAATATATTTTTTCTTAATTTTCTTTTTTATACTGATAACTATCTTAATCTTTGTTGTCATTTTCATTATCTTAATCATCATCTTATTTCTACTTCCTAATGTGAATGCCAATCAGTACATGTCTAGTTGGTAATTATCTGCAGGAATCAGGGGTTACGATACTGTTCTTTCTAAACAACTGCAGCATTTTAATTTTTAATTGGCAAAGTATTTCAGTTTCATATTCATCATTTATATTAATGGCATCCAAATAAAATATAACCGCATCATAATTTGGAAACACCCGTACATCTTCTTTTTCTTCTTCTTTGTGTTCACCAGCTGTAAACTCTGGTGGAAAGTTCTGGTTGTTCATCCACTTTTGGACTGCAGTACTGTTCCAGAACCTGAAGTTTTGTGTGTGCATATGTTTCACAGATCTGACTCATTTGTGTGCAGACTGCTGGTTCCTTGCCTCTCAGGCAGATGCACTCCAACTTCAAAAGAAGCTCCCAATTAGTCAACTTTTACGGCATGCTTTTGGGTAGGCAGTGGGTCTATTCTTGATTTTCCTGTGATAGGGCCGCGGAAGCCATACATCTTAATTTTGTTTCTTATTGATCAGTTTCTGTTTGGTTTATTCCCTAGGACTGAAATAACCACAAGAACGTTCACATGAAGCCAGTAAGTAGTTTTTGTTGAACTTGTTCCTCACCAAATATTGCTCTGGCCTTCCTATGTACTTGTCAAAGTCAACAGTAAATGGCTGGGTGCCAAGTGTTTCTGCAAGTATCTTCTTTTTCATCTTAGCATTCACCAGCTGTAAACTGCAGCCAAAATTTCTGGTTGTTCGCCCACAGTTGGACTTTAGTCTTCTTCCAGAGTTTTTGTGTGCATATCTATTTTACATACCTGGTTTATTTCTGTCAGCTCTGTGGCTAAATTTCTGTCAGCTCTGTGGCTAAGTCGATGCAAATGCTTTGTAATGCCGGGTTCGATCCCAGCTGCGGGCCACGCGCCTTGCGTTGGTTTCGACAGTGGTATCAGGAAAGCAATGGCAAACTACTGGACGTAAATTTGCCTAGAGAAACCACACAACATCCAGGGGCTGTTAGGGTTGGTTCTGCAACGTCTTGTAAAGGATACGCAACTAACCTTCCAGAGGTTTATTTCTGTGCACACTGTTGGTCTCTCACCTCTCAGGCAGATGCACTCTGAAGAAAACACCACTAGTTAGTCACCTTTTATGATTTTCTTGTTATGGGAACACTAAGCAGGTTAATTGTTTTTCAACCAAAAGGAAGCTCCACTGGCAGTTTTTAGGTTTAACATCCAGCTCTATGCTAGAAAACAGTTTGGTTGATATCCTGGGGAACAGTTTCTCAGAAGAATGTACACATACAACCGTAAATGCTTGCGGACATGCAGGTACACTGACTCTAGTAGGTTCCCTGATTTCATAAAGAGTAGGAAACAGTTTGTGCTGCTGTGGCAAAATTGTCAGATCAGGCAACTTACAGGGAGAAAAACGACTAGTACAGCATAGTTTGCAAGAAATGACTAGTACAGCGTAGTTTGCATGAAAAGACTAGTACAGCGAAGTTTGCATGAAAAGACTAGTACAGCGAAGTTTGCATGAAAAGACTAGTACAGCATATTTTGCAAGAAAAGACTAGTACAGCGTATTTTGCAAGAAAAGACTAGTACAGCGTATTTTGTAATAAAAGACTAGGACAGTGTAGTAGGCAAGAAAAGGCTAGGACAGCGTAGTTTGCAAGAAAAGGCTAAGACAGCATAATCTGCAAGAAAAGAAAAGGACAGCGTAGTTTGCAATTAAAGACTTGGACTATATGGTTTGCAAGAAAAGAATAGTACAGTGCATTGTGCATGTTTTATGGCCTAGTTTTACATCCTTTCATCAGTGAAAACTAAAGTATAAATGTTAAGACAGCTATATAGCCAATTTCATTTGATGAGAATTCTAGCTTCTGTATTATGATCAAAATATAGTCAGTTTCCATTGATAAGAATGATTGTTTATATGTTTATGAAAGCCGTATAGTTTTAATTTGATGAGAACTATAATGTGTTTGTTATGATACCAGTATACATATCTTCACTTGATGAGAATGAAAGTTTTTATGTTATGAAAGCCATATAATTTTCATTTGATGAGAGCTATAATGTGGTTGTTATGATACCAGTATACTTATCTTCACTTGATGAGAATAAAAGTTTCTATGTTACGACAGCACTATAACTAAAGGGTTGGCAGCAGCCAATCTATCAGACTGTTCATTACTACGCATATCCAAATGTCCTGGGCAAAAAATTCCATGATTTGCTTTTGAGTCTTACGAAGCGATGCAAGCCCCTTCGAAGCCCAGGTTGCCATATCTATTTCCCAAAGGATGCTCTGTGGCCCAGGATGCCATATCTATTTCCCAAAGGATGCTCTGTGGCCCAGGATGCCATATCTATTTCCCAAAGGATGCTCTGTGAGTCCATCACACTTAGAACATGTTGGGCTGTCCTGCTATCCAGCCAACAGTAACTGCTTCCACCTCCATCTCATGCTAGGTGTTGTGACATTATATGCAAGACTTTTTTTTAAACAACTTCCATTCTCATTCCTTTAGTTCATGAGAATAGTTTTGTGTGTTATGATACCAGTATATTCAGCTTTATTTGAGGAGAACTATAGTTTGTGTGTTATGATACCAATTTGGTCAGTTCAGTTGATGAGAACTATAGTTTGTATGTTAAGACAGCAACATAACTTATTTCTGTTGATGAGCATGTGTATGTTATGATAACAATATTTGTACACACATGCACACCTCAGCTTTAGTTGATTTCTATGGATTTTATAGCAGTTTTACCTGGTTTTGCATCCTTCTGTTGATAAGTACCATGGATTGCATTTTGTAGTAGCTAGCCAGTTTCACAGCCTTCAGTCAGTGAGATTTTTAATTTGTATACATCTCATATTTCAGACGGCCTGGTGATATATGAGACATTTGACTGTGCGGTCATCAGAAATGAAATCAACATCGGCTGTCAGACAGTGTCATCTCCCTGATTCATCTCTCAGGTTCATCTCTCTTCTGTTCATCTCTCTTAAATTTTCCTCTAGTTCACCTCTCAACTCACAGAATCTGGTGACCCTCTAGCTTGGGGGGGGGGGGTTACATGTCTGCTACATTGTGGATTTCATTTTTGAAGAGCTTATTTACATTTTTTTTAATAATATTTACTTACTTAGATTTGTACATATTTTTACTCACGATTTCAGAAAATGTTCATACACAGATGTGTTGATTTTAAAAAGGGATTTGATGCAGTAGTCATCTGTGAGCAAATATTGGGTTGATTAAAGCCGATTTTGTTGTTTTTTATAAGATAGAGAAAGATCTGCCATGAAACTAGTTCAGCAGGTTAGTATAATAAGAATATAATTATTCTTTAGTTAACTCTTTCAGTCCCAATACTTTCCCTTTTAGCCCGGTAACCTTTTAAAGAAAACACCCACAAACCCAGGAGTAAAATCCTTTAAAAACACGGGCCAGTAAGTTTTTTTTTTAAATGTATTTATCTACATTTTTACTTTCCTAATTTAAAAAAAATTAGAAATCAATAAACATGAAAAAATATAATTGATTGGTGTCAGAGCAACAAAAATTTTATTTGTCTAAGTTACCTGAATTTGTTGGTCTCTGAACGAAGGTAATACAACTAATTTAATCCAGTTTGTTGATCTCTGAAAGAAGGTAATACAACTAATTTAATCCAGTTTGTTGGTCTCTGAACGAAGGTAATACAACTAATTTATCCAGTTTGTTGATCTCTGAACGAAGGTAATACAACTAATTTATCCAGTTTGTTGATCTCTGAACGAAGGTAATACAACTAATTCAATCCAGTCTGTTGGTCTCTGAGGACAGAAAAGATCATTTGTGTAGGATATTCCAATTGATTGGTCTAAAAATAAGATATTTCTTTTCAAGTTATTCCAATTCATTGGTCTCATAGCAAAGGAAGAATATAATTCCTCTGTGACTTGATCCTATTTGTTAGTATTGAGGATGGAAGGATTGATTTTCTCGTACCTGTCTTATCATTGGATCACAAGATTATTTTCTGGTAGCCTACCCGTTTGTTGATACCATATCAGAGGATTATCTGGTGTCCTTGTTTGAGATCAGAGAGCCCACTAAGACATGCAGTGGCAAATCCAGATTGTTCATGTCAGACAAGGAATTGACAACTCATAACAAAACGATTTTTTTTTTTTAAACTGAGATTAGTGAATCCAGGTTACAGAATCATATCAGGGAATCGATCCTATCCAGGTAACCCGCTTATACCTGACTGGGTTGAAAAAAAATATGTAATTTGATTGGTATTCCATATTTGTGCTATCATATGTGAGTCAGCATCTGTGGCTAAGGCATTATGGGTGCACTTCATAGATCTAAGATACCCAGTTCGATTGAGCTGCAGGCAGTTGTGTCAACAGGCTGCTTTGCATTGATTTCGACAATGAGTGGTATGCAGCTCCTACCATTCAGACAGTAATGACAAACTGCTGAATGTAAAACTACCTATTAAAACCAAACATTAAAAGAATGCTGGAAGGATGCGCAACTAACAGATATGAGAAAAGTTGTTCTTGGGACTAATCCATTTTGTTGATATTGTAAAATCTATGAAGGATTCAGAGAATACCTGCCAATGTTTGCCCTAATGCTAGGAGATTCAGAGAATACCTGCCAATGTTTGCCCTAATGCCATGAGATTTAGAGAATACCTGCCAATCTTGGCCCTAATGCCAGGACAATGAGCAGCTTCTTAAATACCCAGCCAGAAATCATAACATCATTGCTGCCTACGTCAGACATGCGTCAGATACCATCTGCTGTGATTGTATTATTGGATCAGTGTTTCACTGTAGCAAATATAACATCGTGTGAGAACTAATACAACTAGCTAGACAAGTCTACCATCTTTTCTGGTGTTTTTCTTTTGGTGTGTGTCTTTTGTGAAGGGGGAAACTGAAATACGTGATGACAGTGGAAAGTTGCAGGGGAAAAGATCCTGAGGAGACCAAGCGAAAAGATGCTGGGCAGTGTGGCATAAACTGTTCAGCTGGTAATAAGAAGTTACTAAATACAAAACAAAGTAACTAGAAAATCAGTGGAGGGCAATATTTGGCTCTGGTCAAAAGATTTGGTTATTTGTTGTCTTGTTTCCTTTTCCCTCTTCTAAACTTTCTGGTTATAGTTTTTCATTTAATAACTTTTTGATAGTTTTGTATACAATCAGATGGTTACTTGTACCATCTGAATTAGAACTCTCCGCTTGCTGCTGAAGATGGGGACTGGGCACTTATGGGAGGGTCCCGAGTGCAGTGATGTCGATTCTTAATTCAACATTGATAAGTTTTGTATTATGGAATGGAGAAATAATTGTTAATAAAATACAGACATTCATTTACTGGTTCCTGCACAGGATGTAGAGGATCAAATGGAATAATGGAATCATTAATGGCACTCTTTTAGAGAGAAATAAACAAATTTCAGTGGATCAAGAGGTGAAGAAAAGACACTGGCGATGGATAGGACACAAGTTGAGAAAACCTGGAAACAGTAAAACTAGAATATCTTTGCACTGGACCCACAGAGGCATAGAAATGAAAACAGACCAAAAACACAAAAAGAAGGTAGCTAGTGAATAAAGAATCTTAAAAAAATAGGGAGGACATGGGTTAATCTTCATGCAGTAGCAGAGGATATGATATTTTGGTTGAGGACCTATGCTCCATTAGGAAAAAGAATGGAGAAACACCTGTGTTAGGAATTATAGAAAGACAGAAGGTTGTGGATAGACATGACTACCAGTGCCACACGGCATGGACTTTAAGAAGAAGAAGACACAAAACAGAAGGCTGCAGACGCGACTACCAACGCCATATAATATGGACTAAGAAGAAGGCTTATGCTTTATGAGATTAGGGACAGGTGCTCTGTGCGACTGGTTTGGTGTTAACTGTTAAGAAATAGGTGTGGAGTGAATTAGAGATACAATGTCAGCTCTGAACTCGCGTGGACATGGTTCACTTCATACTGATGGCAAAAAACACATAAAACACCTTACAAGCAAGGAAAGGATGGTATACTTACCCTTTGGTCAAAGGATAGTGGGTCAGATGTATGTCCTCATCTTGTGGGTTCCCTGGCTCCATTTGGGAGAAAAAAGAATAGACCCAGTGCCCCCACCCCAACAAGCATGTCGTAGAATGTGTTGTTCCTTTACAGTCGGAATGCATGTGCCTGAGAGGCAAGGAACCAACAGTTTGCATACAGATGAGCTGCGGGCAAAACTCAAGTTCCAAATCACGACAAACATCCAGGAGTGGATGAACAATCAGAACTTTCTGCCAGTTTACAGCCGGGGATCACTGAGAAGAAGAAGAATGCTCATCCTTGGATTAAGAGAGGGGGGGGGCGAGAATGTCCCGTATGCATGTAGCAATAAATTTCAAGGCAACAGGACATCTAAAGGAGTTGGCTGGATTAAACAGGTTGGCTAAATCTTAAAGAGCTGGCCTGATTTAAAACAGTTGGCTGGGTCTAAACGAGTTGGCTGCATCTAAAAGAGCTAGCTGCATCTAAATGAGCTAGTTAGATCTAAAAGAATTGGCTAGATCTAAACGAGCTAGCTGGATCTAAACGAGTTGGTTGCATCTATACGAGTTGGCTGCATCTAAAAGAGCTGGCTGCATCTGAAAGAGCTGGCTGCATCTAAGCATCCTTACCGTCTCTACTTGATAGCTGACAGTAAGAGAAGCATCTTATCACGAGACCCCTGTTTTTACCCGATTCTATATATTAGCAATTCCATTCATCCACCAATATAGCCATCATTTACCCATCCACTCATCTACCCATCCATCTATATCACCACTCACTCGCCCACTCACCTCACCATCCACCCTAGCTATTTTTCCATTGCTCCCTTACATTCTGTTTTTTAACCAATTCTGCGCTCGGTTCGACTGATACTTTGTATACCAATCACCCTTACTGTCTCTATTTCGTAGCTGACAGTAAGTGAGAATCGTCGTGTCTTGAGACCCTGGTTTTTACCCTATTTCATATATCGGCCGATCCATCCATCTACTATACTTTCCATCCATCCACGAGTATAACCATCCATCAATTCGTCTATTTGTCTACCCGCCGATCTATTGCACTACCCACTCATTCATACACCCTACAATCCACGATCTATCTATCTATCTATCTATCTATCTATCTATCTATCTATCTATCTATCTATCTATCTATCTATCTATCTATCTATCTATCCATCTATCCATCTATCCATCTATCTATCAGCATGCCTGCCTGCTGGTCTGTTGGTATTTGTTCGTTAGCACAGGCACCACTTTTATTCCATGAGATGGACCAATGTCATCCCCACGACCCAACCCGGGTCACGCCTTATTGGCCAACCCCTCCCTCCCTCTTTAGACACTCAGTGTACGCTGTTTGTGGGCGTCTACTCCGTCCATTTCCTATTTATAGGGTACCCGTTCTTTGCTCCCCGTCCGTGCGTTGGTGATAAATTCACCAGTACCTGTCCTTGACATCCTTTTGAAGGAAGTGTTTCGCCAGGAACACAGATGAGTATCATTTATTGTGTACATTGGTCCCATGTAGTCACTTCATAGTTGGAGTATATTTGTGTATGTGTATTGTATTGTTCTTTATGTGCTGATGAAGGCTAATCGCCGCAACGTCCTTTGTTTATTGTGATCGATTTTGTAAAGCTAACATAAACTGTTTGTTGTTTCTTACAAACTTTTTCTCTTCCCTATAATTTTCTACTCCTTTTAAAAACATCCTGGATAAAACAGTTAGCTGCATCTAAAAGAGTTGGCTCCATCAAAACGAGTTGGTTGCATCTAAAAGTGTTGGCTCCATCTAAATGAGTTAGTTGCATCCTGGATAAAACAGTTAGCTGCATCTAAAAGAGTTAGCTGCATCTAAAAGAATTGGCTCTTCTCTAAAAGAGTTGGCTGCATCTAAACGATTTGGCTGCATCTAAAAAATTGTTTGGAAAAACATTCAAGGTATTATGCCAGTGGCACATCGAGCATGCAGTACTAGATCCATATTATCAACAACACATCAGCACCCATTGTGTGAGGTAATGAAATATCACACCGGCCGACTTTACTTCCCAAAATACTTTCTGGTACCCATTTTAGGTTAAGTAATTCTTGAAGTGCTAGGTCAACTGAAGAAAAATCCAGCTTGAAGCAGATCTGAAACCCTAGACCCTGTTAGGCCAGCAGGTAAGAATGCTAGTATCTGCATGAATGCGGCACCCAAGCACCGTAATCATCAGTGTAAAATCAAGCTGGCTGAATGAGCCCACAATGCGTTTAAAGATTTGACAACGCTCCTACCCACAAAAGGAGAGTATAGGATTGTAACGGGTGCAGTTGAGTGTACATTGTGGTGACAGTATTCTTATGGGCTATTCTCCGAATAACGGTCCCAAATTATCGAGGCCGAAAATATACCCTAACGGGGCCTCAGTCACATGCAAATTGCCGACTTCCGCCAACGCCTAGAGTATCTCCCACGCTGCTACTAGCGGGGCTAAACTAGATGGCTGGGACTCACGAGCAAATAACATTGAGAAAGCTGCAGGAAATGCGGTAGCTGCTGCTCGTGAGTCCCAGTCATCTAGTTTAGCGGCATGGGAGATACTCGGCAATGGCGGTAGTCGCCGGAAGTTCACAATTTAAGTAGCCTGAGGTCCGTATTTGACATGTGACTGAGGCCCTGTTAGGGTATATTTTCGGCCTCGATAATTTGGGACCGTTATTCGGAGGATAGCCTTCTTGTGTGATGTCTGGAGTACATACAGAGGTGTCCATGTGCAGGGAAAAAATTATCTCTTGTGAAGTAAGCCAAATAAGTTTGCTGGTGAGTTGCGGATCCTGGATATACATGTTATCTTGAGCCCTTTAAACGGCTTGTGTCTATTAGAGTAGAAATGTTTCTTCTCGTTGTTCTTCCGCCTTTTCCACTTCTGCTGCTGCTGCTACTACTTTTGTCTATTTCTTCTCCCTAATTTGTATAGTCATCCTCTCTTATTCTTCATATTTTTCTTCTTCAATGATCAGCGTTTGCTAGGAATCTGCTCCAGCATGGCGAACCAACAGGATAAATCCCAAATACCCTGTTGAACCTCCAAAGAAGTAACTGAGGCACCCCTAGCAGCTACACCAGCCGGGTTAACCTGCAGTCCTGTGGCGTTAAGGGTGAACGTAGGCTTAGGTCCAGAGAAGTAAAGGTGGTCAGCACGAACGATTTGGTACGGAACATTACACACAAAAAATGAGTCCTAAATCTACTTCTGCTTTTGTCATCTCACTGATCCCAGGTTGTAGCCCATTATCGTTATTCTCTGTATTTGTCTCGCCTTTCTCTGGTGGCTTGGGTGATGAATTTGTTTGTCTCTTTGCGTGTTTCTGCTACAAGACATAAAAGAGAAGCTACTCGCCGCAGCCACAAAGTTGAAAAAAAGGGGCGGTGAACTGACCTTATGCTGGATCCCAGCGCATAAGGGCATAAACGGAAACGAGCTGGCGGATAAGGCCGCGAAGGACGGTACCAGCTGCGACGTCAAAATAAACAGGGCTGGGAAAATCCGATTACTCACCGAAGCGTGGGAAAAACAGTGGACCGACGATACCAAAGGTAGACATGCCCACAGAATGCTGAGAAAGCCCAGGACCCAGTCGCAGATCAAAGAACCAACAAAAATCCCAACAGTCAACAAACTATGGAAGATGCGACTGGGTTACTGACCAGAAAGGTTCCAGCACCCAACATGCGACACATGCAAATCACAAAATTCAATGGCCCACTACCTGTTTGAATGTCGAAGGATATGGACCAAAGAAAACAGTTATGTGAATTCTTCAGCAGTCAGAAGAAAACAATATCCCTAGAGGAATGCCTAAAAGTGGACAGCAGCAAAGAACTGCAAAAACTGGTGACACAGTATTTCCAGGACATCAAAAGAAAAGCCCCCGGACGAGGCCAACTCAACAACCGAAGAAATTACCACACCCACGGAAGCGGATAACTCAGAAGCAAGTGCCGCATCCCAGAGGACAACAAACACAGAACCTAGTTAAGCTATCACTTCTACCTCCATCTTCCGACCTCACTGTAAGTCCTTAACACTAACTCTCAATTTTCAATTGAGCCTACTCTTACTTATCACCACTACCTCTCAAGGATCAGAATGTGGAGGGCTCGGGCATACCTAAAAATATGTGCTGATAAGAAACACCCACTGCATCAAGGGCTTTTTAGTGAAAAGGGCGACAGACTGAAGAGGGGAAAATCGTGGCTAGGTCGGGCAGAAGATGTTATTATGCAAATATGCAGCCTAACCGACATCATACCTGGTGCAGAATGGATACCTGTGCCTCAGGCGTTTATTTGTACATTTTCCTGTATTGTCACACTCAACAGGCGATGTAGAGAAGAGAATCCTGTTGCTGTTAATGCAGAGGTCAACGCTCTCATCGGTGAAAATTCAGACGAAGCAGATGCACTAATCTACACAGACGGATCCGTTATACGCCAAAGAAGAAGCGCATGGGCATTTACAGCACGCTCAGCGGGCAGAACAGTCAAAGAAGCCAACGGTGCCTTCTCCATGACAACCAGCAGCATGACGATGGAGGTGATGGCAGTGACGCAAGCGTTTGCCTGGCTTGAAACACAAAAATACACCCGCATATGTATACTCAGTGATTCAATGAGTATGATCCGGAGGGTTCAGGCAGGTTCAGTGCGAAGACAATGGCTTGAATCATTACAGAAGTCCACTGTGCGTGGAGTCACCTTTATTTTTGTTCCGGGACACGCAGGCGTCGATGGAAATGAAAGAGCTGACAGGTTGGCTGGATCCGCTATCACTACCGACGGTCGGCCTATGGATCATGCTGATATTATCAATGCCCTCAGAGAAATGGGAAGGATAGAGGCCTTTGGTGGCAGTGAATCCACATCACTCGCCAGAATGGCAGACTTGGGAATTAAGATCGGCACAGCAAAAAACGAGACGCACACCGGACACGTCAGAAGACTTGTTAATCAACATAGAACTGGTACTATTAGCCATCGGACGTTGGGGTTCATACTGAGGGGAGGATCTGAGCACCTATGGACATGTCCGGAGTGCAATGACGATAACCCAACTAACTAACTAACTAACTAACCTCTCAACCATGTGTGGCCAGAAGAAAACTGGATTAAAAAAAATTGAAAAAAGAAAAAAGCCAAACAGCCACACACAAAAAAATAACAGATTTGGCTTTTAAAAAAAGGCACACAAAAAAGAAGCTTGCGCACATACACGTATGGAGCGAAAACAAAAAGCTAACAAAAAGAAGTTAAATTGAGGACCCTGAAAAGGGCCGTGTTTTGGGCTGACTTGAGTGCTGTATGATGATGTACCAGGAGGATGCAGTAGTGCTGTAGGTAACGGCGGACTTGACAAATACGAAATAACAGCTCAAACACCGAGCAAAAGCTAAGGCGTATTGAAACGCCGCTAATAAAGAGGGGAAAATATTATTGGAGAACAAACTCCAAGCACATAAACACAGCCACGATATAACCAATGCTCAATCTAGGAGCCGGTTGAAAGAGGCACGAAGTTTTCTGTTTTTTATTTTTTTTTTACAAACATCAAGATCAAGTTTCTGCTACACCATTTATCCGTGTTTGTCTTAGTTTTGCGCTTGAAGGCATACAATGAACACAAAGCAGAAGGAATAGCACAAAATAAAGAACGACGGTAGGAACGAAGAAGAAGAAGCCGAGAGGGGGAGAGACCACAATAAGTTGTAAGCCAAGTTGACATTAAGACAAAAGGATATGGACACAAGTTATGACCCAAGCCACGCGACACAATCAGTCATCATGTGCCAGTTACGTGTTATGAGTTAGATTATCTTCACAGCACTCCGGACACATCCATAGGCGCTCAGATTCCACTCTCAACATATTCATCAGCGTCGTGCCGTTAATAGTACCAGCCCTATGTTGGTTAAAAAGACTTCAAGTGCGTTCAGTATGCTTCTCACGCTTGGCTGTGCCGATCTTTACTTCCAATTCACGTATTCTTAGAAGTTATGTGGACACGTTGCTTCCAAAATTCTCAGAGCGTCCTATCTCTCTAAGGGCAATGACAATGTCTGCGTGATCCATGGGCCGGCCATCTTCAATTAATGCAGTGCCTGCCAGTTTATCAGCTCTCTCATTACCAACAACGCCTGCATGCCCTGGGACGAATATGAAAGTAACTGCACCCACAGGAGAATTTTGCAATGGCTCAAGCCACTGTCTGCGTAACCAGCCTGTCTCGACCCGCCGGATCATACTCAAAGAATCACTCAGCACACACACGCGGGAATAGTCCTGTGATCCCAGCCACATGAAAGCATGTGTCACCGCGATCACCTCCACCGTCATGCTGCTGGTGGTCATGGAGAAAGCACAGCTGGCTTCCTTAACTGTTCTGCCTGAAGAGTGAGCTATAAATGCCCATGCACTCTTATGTCCTCGTATAACGGACCCGTCTGTGAAGATCACCACATCTGACTTGTCACTGATAAGCGCGCATACCTCGGCACTGACAGCAGCTAGATTTTGCTCCCGACAGCTCCTATCGAGCGTCGCGACACATAGGAAAATGTGAGATTGGGCGCTTTAGACTCTGATATCCACTCCACAATTGGGTGGATGTCTGTAAGGCTGCAAACTTGCATGATGTCATCCTCTGCCAGGATTTGTCCCCTTTAAGTCCTTTTTCTTGAAGAGCATGTGGTGCAAAGGGTGCTTCAGATATGAGCTTATTTAGAGGTATGCACGAGCCCTCCAGATCTTGATCCTGTAGTTCATGGTAGGGAAGTCAAGAAGGTACCTCATTGCTACACAAGAGGTGTCTCCAGTGCACCCTAGAATAATGCACATTGCTTCATTTTGCACTTTTTCAAGTATTTCAATCTGAGTATGGTTGACAGTGAGGATGGCGAGAGCATATTCGATGGGAGAAAATACAAGGCCCTGGAACAGAAGCAGAAGCAGTCTCTGCTCAGTGTTAGCGGCAACCAGGACCCTCATTGCTAACAGGACTTTGCGTGCTTTTGTTACGACATGGTCAATATGTTCTTTGAAGGATAGGCTGCGATCAAACTTCGCGCCAAGGTATGTCATCAGATTTGTTCTCGTCAAAATTTCCTCGCTACTTTCCACTGCTGGTAAGTCTGCCTTCACTATATGCGTGTTCAAGGAGAACCACGTTACTGAGGCCTTCGCAATTTGGCTAAGATATGCAGGCATTTATCTGAGTTAAGTTGATTCAAGAATCAACAACGCAGCACTTGGGGCATTCTCATAAACGCCCGACTTTATATTCAGCAGCCAGCAAAGTTTCAATACCAACGGTGCCAGTAGCATTATGATTATACGTCCGTCTTACCTTTTCTCTGAGCGTCGAGTTTCAGTTAGATCCCGTCGTCACTCTCCGCTGCATCACTTTCACCAGACTGTGGTGATCCATAGGCTCCTCCGAACTGTACAGTTTTCCCCACAAGGCCCTAACCACGTCTGCCATATCTTGCATCAATATTCCACTGTCGTGCAGAGCCAACCAGTCTGTCCGGCTGTTCATTTCCCGGAGTATTTTTGTGTGTGTGCCTTACCCTTGCTCTCTTTCCAGCATTCTTAGCAGTTATTACCAAGTTCTCGATGAAATTCCTTCTCATATGTTTAAAAAAAAAAAAGACTTTCATCATCTAATTTCCGAAAATAAGAAAATCGAAAATTCCAGAACTTGTTTCGTTCCCGAAACTACGTTTTAACTGCAAAATAATCACATCCGGTGTCGCAGGGTCAACAACTTCAACAAGGCGAATCATATTAAACTCGTGTTTATTTGGGTTTCCTCAAAAGACGATCATATCCGTACACGTAGGTCTTGTCTGGTTTTCTGTCTTGATTCCAGTGAGGACATAAATAGCTCCTTGAAACTGTTGATATTGCATCGAAGTGCCTTCATTAAATATATATAATTATAAATATTTAAATAATAATTGATCAAGTTGACTCACATTGACTGAGTTGATCCACTGAATCATTCAGTGGCTAGCATTTCATGATTTTGCTGATTACTATTAGTATTACATTACACTACAAAATAATCAATTTTAAGCCCCGCCCCCAACTTCCCGCTCACCTGCTTTCAGTAATTCAGCCAGGTGTTGTCTCCACAGTAAAGGTTGGATTCATGTTTTGGTTGTACACTCTCCGATTGCTGTTTGTCCATCTTGTGTGATGTTATCTCACTTGTGTTGTTGTCTACCCCTTGCTATATTGGCCTCGACCTTTCCCTACAGTATGGTTTTTAAAAGAGTGTTGTCTTTTAATGTGGCCAAGATATTTACGTTTCCTTTCAGTAATTCTCTTTTCATTCCTAGTCTTTCCAGTAATAGTATGGTATATGGGCTATCCTCTGAATAATGGTCCCAAATTAGTAGGTATATTAGAGATAAGATATTCATAATAATTTGGTTTTTGAATCCACTGTAATTCTTTAGTTAATCAGTGAATTATTTATTTAGTTCTATAATTCACTATACTACTAATTTCTGTACTGCACTGCTAATGTTTTTTTTTTTTTTTTTTTTCAAATTCACTATAGTTGTAAATCATGAGCACTGAGGAGAAGATCTCAAGCAGCGACACATTGTCCCAGCCATTATTTCGTGACATCACAGCGGAAGATTACGATCCAGAGATAACAGAGATTGAAAGCCTATGTGTCAACTGTGAGGAGCAGGTTAGTACTGTGCCATAATGAACAATTCAGTTTGGGCTACTATAAGGATGTGGTGTTGCCTTTCTTGTTGAGTTGTGAGGCTTTCTGTATGCATTTAAGGTTTTGTTTTGGTTTAATAAATGGTGACTCCTCGTGTGTCGGTGCACAGCATGTATTTTGCCACAGTAAAATAAAATGATCAAGTACTTCAACTACCACCCACAGTAGAAGAGGCCAACCTGATGATCAATAAGATACATGGAGGTGGAGTCAGTTTTCTTCATATGAGGTGGGTCACATCAATCCAGAGGTCACAGATAGTGAGAGTTCCTTTTCACGCCTTTAGGCGCATTGGACATATGGGAAGAGCACCCACATTTTTTACAGACCAATCGGGACTGTGTGGGTAATGTGGTCAGCAGGACAGCCATACTGTTACCCCTTTTAGTCTGGGTCGACCTGCGACGCCCCAAATCCATGTGGTAGTGAGAGGCACATGCATTTTTTGCCCAGGCCATTCTAGGGTGTTTGAGCGTGAGCAGGCAGATACGTTGGCTAGACTGGCCCCACTTGGAGGTGTACTACAACAGCACAAGACAAGAGATCAAGGTAACAGAAAAATTGAAGTAAATAGTGAGAACCTGTACTTCTGGAACACCAAAGACAGATCTGTGGAAATACATGAACGCCTATGCCAGCTGGTAAAACACTTGATAATGATGTACCTCATGAGAATGATGCAGTGGGAAGTGTTGGCAGTCTGTGGGCCCACTCAAGACTCGGGCGGGGGGGGGGGGGGGGGGGGGGGGGGGGGGGGGGGGGGGGGGGGGGATGCAAGACGAGTAGTTAACCAAATGACAGCTAGCTGTTGATGAGGGAAACAGCTGATATGACCTTGTTCTGAATGCATGTTATGTTGAATCTTTACCCAGATGAACCTGCATCGACCTGATCAATACTGTTAGGGCCCGGGGGCCTTATATGTAGGGCTTTTTTTATCTGGTTATGCAGTGGTACACAGTACTGGCACTTTTTAGGCATCATTGTTTTCAGCACTTCTATAATGGTCACTAATTATTGAGTACTGGCACCTTTTTAGACAGTTTATGTTGAGTACTAGTACCTTTTTAGACAGTTTATGTTGAGTACTGGCAGCTTTTTAGACAGTTTATGTTGAGTACTGGTAGCTTTTTAGACAGTTTATGTTGAGTACTGGCAGCTTTTTAGACAGTTTATGTTGAGTACTGGCAGCTTTTTAGACAGTTTATGTTCAGTACCAGTATTTTTTTTTTTCATAGAAAACTAAAGCTCAGCTTATTTGACCCACAAAATTATTTGACCTGGCCCTTCCAGGGTCACCACAAACCCAAAAAATTTCTTGCTACCCATTTAGGATAGGCAAATGAGTCTCTTCTTTTTTCAGCGTTCACGGGATGTAAACTCCAGTGAAAAGTTCTTAATTTTCATTCTTGCTGACTTTGGTCTTGCTCCAGAACTTGAGGATTGCTTGCACATCCATTTTACAAAGAGCTGGTTAATTTGTTTACAGACTGTTGGTTCCTCACCTTTGAGGCAGATGTCTCCAGCTTTGAAATAAACATCCTTAATTAGTCATCTTCTGCAGTACATGCTAGTGAGGGTACAGTGGGTAAACCTCTCCTCCCCCCCCCCCCCAAGGCACACACACACACACAACAAGGAGGGCCCCGGAACTTATGCAGGAATGTTGCTCTGTGAACCCTGGTAAATTATCAATATCCACTTTGATCTGAATTTTTACCCATGACCTTTGGGTCAGCAAATATCGCGCCTAGCCACACCACATTTCTCTAGGGAAGACTAAACAATAGTTAATAGATTTCCTTGCTTATCCCAGACTGTGTGTGCAGACATAAATTTCTCTAAATATTGTCCTGATCCATTGCTGTCTTAACTCATTACAGTACTAATCCATTGTTGTACTAATCCATTGCTGTACTGATATATCCACAGGGCATTACAAGGCTGTTTTTGACGAAGATCCCATTTTTCAAAGAGGTCATTGTGTCGTCATTTTCCTGTGACCATTGTGGGTACAAAAATGCAGAACTGCAACCTGGGGGACGGATCCAGGACAGGGGAGTCTGCTACAAAGTCAATGTCACAGCCGGACAAGTGAGTATTGTTTCATATGGCTCACATTTCTTACAGACTCTTAACACTGCAGCTGTTACATCTTGTATTAAATACAGTAGCGGTTTATTTGAACATTTACTTTATTTATAAAAACATTATTTATAAGCCATGGATTCCATTACTTACTTACTTAATCGCTCCTCTTCTACCTTGGGGAGTAGATGTTTGCCAGAGAGATCACCAGACATCTCTATCAGCCGTTTTGCCATTGATTCCCAACATATTGGATTGTGACCCTCATTTCGGGTCGTGAAGCGTGTTTTGTAGGATCATTGGGCACTGGTGAGCTATGAAAATTTGTTTAAAGCACAACACTGCATCTTGCAAAATGGAGGACAGTCTATTTCTGATGTGTTTCAGTTACCCTGTTTAAAAGCCTATTTTTAATGTATGGTGGATGCGGGTCGCTTTGCCTCCATATAGTTTTTTCTGCCCCCCATATCAGGAACCGCTAGATTAATAAAGCTTTCTGCATTGTGCTCCGGTCATGGGTTCATCTTTATTCGACTGCATCACTAGTGAAAATTTTACAGGAAGATCTGTTGAATATTACTGTAGCTACTCCTCTATGTAGTCGGCTCTATAGCTAAGTCGTTGCGAACGCTTCGTAATGCCGGGGTGACGGGTTCGATCCCAGCTGCGGTCCATGCGCCTTGCGTTGGTTTCAACAGTGGTATCAGGGGGCCGACCGTCCAGAAAGCAATGGCAAACTACTGGATGTAAATTTGCCTAGAGAAACCACACAACAGCCAGGGGCTGCTGGGGTTGGCTCTGCAACGTCCTGTAAAGGATACGCAACTAATTAACTCCCCTATGTGGGTTCAAGGGCCCTATTTGGGGGGGGGGGGGGAGGGATGAATAGACTGATTACTTTAATGATTGCTAATTATTTATGTCATTCCTTATTTTCTTTCCAAATTTAGTAGTAGTTATTTTGTTTACCCATCTCATGCTTTATTTATCTGATGTTTATTTGCAAGTAACTGTCAAATATTTATGCAGGATTTGAACCGACAAGTGGTGCAGACACAGTATGCTACCATTAAAATACCAAAGCTGGAGTTTGAAATCCCACCTGGGAAATCATGTAAGTCGTATAGAACTTCAGAGAAAGATAATTCAGCGATTATAAGTAAACTGGTCACTTTTTTATGTTTGTATTCATACACTGATTTGTGATTGATTTTCAAATTAATAAATAACCTTTGTCATTATCTTATTATTATGTACCCTAGTTTTATTTGATCTTGTATCATGACTTGTGATGCATATTTATTTGGTTGTTCTCCACAATCCACAACCCCCCCCCCACCCCCCCCCCCCCCCCCCCCCCCCCCCCCCCCCCCCCCCCAACCCTCCCTTTCACCAATTGTACGCACCATCTTTGCTATGTCAGTTGCTACTTGATTTCTGTTTCAGCTCTAACAACAATTGAAGGCGTGATAGACCGAGCTGTGGAAGGGTTAGAACAAGATCAGATACTTCGGAGGGTACGACTTTTCATCTTCTTCCTCCTCTTCCTTTGTTATTATCTAAGTCAAATCTACGTGTGGACTTTAATTTTTTTTTTTTCAAATAAGGTTTAGGTAATTCCTAAACTGTATTGAGCTGTGAAATGTTAGATCTTCACATAATTTAGGACAAAAAATGTTTAAGTTAGGTGGCTAATTTCCTAAACAGCTTGAAGAATCTACAGTACAGCACTTGCAAGCATGTTAAAATAATTATTTTGAGATTATGTGTCTTTTCCTTGGCAGCTCATGAAATGAGTCTTGAACTCTTACTCATCCTGTCACTCCTGTCTGTTTTACCACATTTTAGGATGGCAGAGACAAGCCTTGAGCCTAAGGATTTATAACTGCCTGGCTAGTGCTGTCGCCATGGACTGTGCAAGTTGGGATGTTTAATTTTGCTACCGACAGAAAAACCTCATCACCTTACTGGGGGGTTGAACTCGGGTATCTTGCATAAGAGCCTGATGTTGTAACTGCTCAGCCAGCCACTGCTCCTCACTTGATCAACGAACTGAGATGCTGCAGTAACATTCTTAGAAAACCATGGGCCAGGAAGAAGAAAAACAAGGACGTTCGACATGACCTGTCCGACATGATCTGTACATTCTAACCCATTTTAAACTGGGTAGACCTGGAAGTTAGGATCAGTTTTATTCCTCCCAATCCATCTGTATTGGCAACAAAAATAATCCCGCCTCTTCTGGCAGATTTCCGTCTTTTCAGAGGATAATGTTCCAAATGGAAGTGTGGGAAGCATCACTTCCAAGGCCTCCTTTAGTTAGCATCTTTTGGATTTTTTCTTCAAGAGATGCAGGTTTATTGGGAAAGGAACAGGCATACAGATTGGCTGGTGCTACACCACTGGACTTTAAAGTGAATGCATCACAAGCCAAATGTGATCAAGACCCTATAGGAGCTAGTGGACAGTGCAGATGCACAAATATGTATATCATTTCAACGTGAAGAATGTGTAGCAGGAAGTGACCAGGAGATCTGACCAACACTCTAAACTCATAGTAAAGGCCAGCTAGACATTTTATCAAATTATTACTGGGACCTTCAGCATTATTACTCTTTGACTGATGAAGATAAGGACGGAACACTTATGGGAGTGTCCCAAGTGCTGTAATTTTATTTCTCAACTCAACTTGGCTGTTTATAAGCTCCATTGTCTAGTCCATTTGGTTTTTCTAGTCATTGTTTGTGTTATATTTAGTACTCATTGATATCGTCTCAACTGCAGCCACTCCTATTTAAAACTTGTAGATCGACTTGATTGATTGTTACCTTTTGTTGTTTATAAAGTTTCAAACTTCTCCTGTGCAGATTCAGCATCCAGAGGTTGCTGCTCAGATCGATGAGTTTATTAAAAAGCTGCAGAAGCTGAAATCTGGGAATGAGCCGTTCTTGTTTGTAAGTCTTGTGGGGATTATGGATTTTAGTACTAGGACATTCTGTATATAATATCTGGTATCTTAGATATCTTAAGTATAAGTGTTATCCAACCCCAGCGGTTGTTTTTCTCCACCATAATCATTCTGTTTTTCTGCTAGTAGGGCCTGCTACTTTGGATTAAATCTGCCAAAAATAAGTAAAACATGTCGGTACATCTCAAATGACCTTTACACTTCATGTTTCCAGTTTTGATTTACAAAGAAAATTAGATCGTTACAACTGGAAGAAAAAGCTGCTTCACACTTCATTACAGTATTACATCATGGATGAGGTTTTTATGTGCTGTGTTAAACCATAAATGAGATGTATATTTTCATCATTAACACTCAAAGAATAAGCTGTGGTGCACCTGCAGTGAGATTTATATTTTATTGTTAACATTTAAAGAATACGTTGCTTCATACTTTTATTTTCGTTTTACATCAGAGTTGAGGTTTATAGTGGCAGTGTTACACTTTACTCCCAAATCTCACTGGGGCCCTCGAGGGAAGCAAAGAATATTAACACTGCACCCTACCAGGCATGTCGTAAGAGGCAGCTAAGGGTAGGGTTGGGCTTGAGGTTGGCTACCTCATCCTGTAAAAACAATAGCCACAAAAAGCAACCAACCATGGAAAAGTTTCAGTGGATAAAAAGGTGAAGGAAAGTCGCTGACATTAGATAGGACACATGTTGAGAAAACCTGAGAAAAATGTAACTAGAATGTCTTTGCACTGGAGCCCACAGGGGCATAGAATTAAAGGAAGACCAAAAACACATAGAAAAGGAAGCTAGAGAGTGAAATTTAAAAAAATGGGGAGAGCTGCATATGATAGCGAAGCATAGAACGACTTGGCATGAGTTGGTTGACCTATGCTTCATTGGGGTTTAGAGAGGCAGAAGAAGAAGAAATTACACCATAAATGAATTTCTTTTAATTTTATTGTCACACTGAAAGAAAAAACTGTTTTAGATCACAGACAGGATCTGTTTCATTGTTTAACAATTAAAGAATGAGTCATCTTATTTGATTCCCTTCTGCAGGTGATTGATGATCCTTCCGGAAACAGCTTTGTTGAAAATCCATATCCTTACTAGAAATATGATGTGTGTAAATGTTCTGATGTTTCTACAGCAGATGCTTTCATGTGTTTTGATGTTCAGGAAAGGATGTGTCGCTGGTCTGCATTCAGGTTGATGAAGTGCTTTATGCAATAATATTGCATGTCTGTATGGCCAGTTTGTCATGACTGACTACTTCTGTCAGAAGAAAATTTTACTTCTGATGGCAGCTGTGGATTCTGATATCTCTAGCAACTACCTTATGTATTTACTGTGTGTACACATTTCTAGAAAGTTGTTTTTCATTAGCCTTCAAATGGGACAGGGTAATTTTGTGGGATTTGTGCTCGTGAGAAACAGAGAAATTGGGCGGTGGCCCATTGAAAATGAAACATTGACTACAGTTAGAGCCATATCTGTACAGGTTGTCAAATGAGCACAGTCAAGGAATCTTTTTCACACTTTGAGGGGAGGGGTGTTATTAGCACGCGGGGCTAAATCAATATTGTTATGGACCAAACGGCGTGCAGACTGTGAACATTTATTAACCCTACCAGACCTAAGGCCCTGAACCTAACTGTCCCTATAACCTGAGCTCCTGGGCATTACCGCCGAAAAAGTAACTTGAAATACAAAAATATTAGTTACATGCAAACGAGTGGCTAGAATATGATGAAACTTGGAGACATTGTAGAAAATAGGCTTACCTTTTATCTAGCGCCAATATTCCATATTTTTGTGCGAATTCACTCATCAGGATCAACTTTGTTCCACAAAGTGAACACCAGATGTTGCCGTTTGATGGACACACCCCTCCTCCTGCTATCGATCAATTTTCAAGATTTTCCTCATCATTTGCGCTCTCACTGACAGTGTCATTTCAAGAACATATTCTTTATGAAATTATCACAGATAATGAATATATATATATATATATATATAT
Source organism: Candidula unifasciata (assembly GCA_905116865.2). Lineage (NCBI taxonomy): Eukaryota > Metazoa > Mollusca > Gastropoda > Stylommatophora > Geomitridae > Candidula > Candidula unifasciata. The sequence goes on from CAJHNH020000580.1 coordinate 557,488, forward strand.
ATATATATATATATATATATATATATATATATATATATATATATATATATATATATATATAACAGAGTCGAAATAAACCAAAGTATCGATCACCTGTTGGGCTGTGAAAAGCTTAGAACTTGGTTCATCAGCCGCTCGCTTCATTCTGAATTTTCCAAATTTTTTCACGTTGAAACACACAAAATTGATTCACACACACGGGGAAGCCATTTGCAATCTCTAACAAAGCGGACTGACGACGATTGGTTGGTTATTTTAGTCAGTGACGCATCTTTCTCACGCACTATGCAAATAGCTGAAATTTAGGGCTAGCGGTATACAAAACAGTTATGAAATTCCCGGAAAAAAGGGAGAACAGGCTGGTAGGGTTAACTGGTGCCTGAACAGAAGGCAGCCTTCTTCTGATTATCATGATTATCAGTCTGTAATCGGAAAGGTTCAGAATGGATAGTTATGGCATGAGTGGATTCTTAACATCTGCACGTTATCGTGACAAGGAATTTTTCATGGATATAATAGTTCGCTGGTTTTTTTTTTTTTTTTTTTTTTTGCCTACAAAAGCGATTGCTGCAGAAACACTAATATTAGACAAGGAAGACATTCTGAAGACCATTTATGAACGAATGATGGTGGAAGATACAATTTTAGATGAAATAACATGTAAGAATGTGTGAATGTTTTTCAAAAATTACCTCGACTCCCAGGTTGACCCAGCCATGAGTGGGTACCGGGTGCAGTCCCGGGAGGTAAAGGCGGCCGGCGTGATGCTGACCACATCACCCGTCTTATGCCGAATGGTCTAAAAAATATAGGTCTAGCCCTGTATGCCCTATACGCCTAAAGGCGTAGAAAAGGGACCTTTTTTCCATGTGTGAGTATGTAATTAAGTATGGATCTGGTAAGAAAGGATGTATGATAAGAGGAGTATGACATGTGAACAACCAGTGTGCTACTGGAACAGTCAACATGCATACATTAAACATTTTCTGCGGGAGGTGGAGTATGTGCGGGTATGTTCAGTAATGCGTATTCTTCTTTTCATTCTCCCTGCCACTGGTTTTCAGATGAGAAGGACACAGACTGTTATGGTGCGATACAGATCCTCTGCTGACCCATACAGCTTGGTTTCCACGTGAATGCCAAATTGCCAGACTTGGGATCTGTCTACTGCATGTAGAGAACATATCTGAAGCACGTATTCTGTATTCCATGGTACTTATCAACGTGGGCAAAGTTCTGAGTCTCCAGTCTGGAATTTCTTGTACATATGACTGTGGAGTCAGTGTCCAGTTTGCAAGCTAAAAGCTTCTAATTTTTCTTCTTCTGTTTGCCCTTTAAAACGTTTGAATGCACCTTGTGTAGTGATTTATAACGAATCAGTGATATCTGAGTCTCTTAGCCTAATATATCCAGTTTTAGCAAATCCTTTATTTGTAGCTTTTACAACATGCTTATTAATGAGTGTTAGTGTGGACAAGTTTCATTGAATCAAGAGATGTGGAAGGGGTGCTGGATAGGATATATCCTGAGAAAATCTAATAGTAATAAAATAGCTAGAATATTCTTACACCTGAAGCAACAAAAACTACATCATCAAAAGGGACCGGATACTCTTGCCATTGTTGTTGAAGTTTCTGTTTGTAAAGGTTACTCCCCAAACATCATTTTTCCTCTGTGTGTTTTCCCCTTTCAAACTTTCTTAGTCATAGTTCAGTGGATTAATTTCTTTATGCTAGCTTGAATTCCGTCACACCTGTTTATGTGAATGTTGATATGGCTGAATTATTTATTTTGTGTTTTGAGACATTGCTGGTTAGTGTCACCTTGACCTTGTGTAAGCATGCCCCCGCCAAGGACCCTCAGATGACGGTGGCTCACTATGCCAGGACCAGACAGCAAGATGAGTTCCTAGGTCTCATAGCTGAACAAGATGCTGAAGAGGGCACTGCAGAATCTACGGCTGTAGGTCAGGATGATGGGGAGGGTTTTAACACCCAAAATGAGGTATGAATGATTTTCAGTTAGTTAGTTTGTTTTCTTGTCAAGATGACTTTTGTATGGTTTGGCACTTGGTTGAAAGATTAAGAGATTTCATATTAGATGATAGGTCGTGGGTTCAAATGCTTGTGAGTGTGCTAAGTGGCAACAACGTTGGCAGTCCTCCTCGAGACATGAAAAGGTAAACTTGAGAACTTGGTAATGACTGGCAAGTTTGATGGGAAAAGAGCAAGGGAAAAACAGATAAATGCATGGATGGCTTAGCCGTACGGACTGGGCAAGACAAGAACACTGACATGATCGGTGATAATGTGAGGCTGTGAAACAGGACAGCCTTCGCTTTTTGGCCTGTCACATGATGATAATGAAATGAATTCCTTTCCGAAAACATTAATAGTGTTACAATATATTCTGTTCATGTTGTGTTTTTACAGACATAGTTGCACATAATATATTGACAACAAGTAGTGTCATTCTCATCCTTCTGTCATCCTTTTCCCCCTTCCATTTATGTTATTCTTCGTAGAAATGGATTTGAGCTAATGCAGAAATCCCTGATAGAACAGTTTCAGCTTTCGCTGATATAAACTGGTGCCAGAGTAGATACAAATGCGGACCCTTGGAAGTTTTTCTGGCTTTTGTGGAAAGTTAATGAACGGACATCACTTTTGATTTCAGTGATATGACTATGAGATTAAACAGCATAAAAAGTCTATGGTTAAACACCAGCAAGGGAATCAAAGTTGAGAGAAGAAAATAGGGCTTTTTAATCTGGACTGCTATAGGATACTGAGAAAACCATTGACAAAAAAAAGTTAGTTACAAATCCTTTACAGGATGTTGCAAAACCAACCCCAGCGTTCTAAAAGATCTGAACATCAAGGAAGATTGGCTTATCAATAGCATCTTATCTAGGAAGCTGAAATATTTTGGCCATATCAAGCACCATACCAAAAGGCAGGAATAGCCAGAAGGATAGGCAGACCAACATGAAGAAGGGCACAGGATATAATTGACTACCTGGATATGAAAGTGCACGAGGTGGGAGAGTTGGCGAGAGACCGAGTTTCTTTCTGACACACAGTGATGAGAGCGACGGTCTGCAAAGGACCTGCTACATGGTGATATGGCTATTGTGGCATGGTCGGGTCTGTCCCTGTGTGAGTTTCAGTGCCCCATTTTGTAGGGCTGGGGGCAGGATAATAGACCCGCTGTCTCTTAACAAGCATGTCCTACACAAATGAAAGGTATTCTGAAATCTGATGTGCTGGGTAAAAAAGAATGCTGAAGGACTACGCTAATTAGTGACAAGGTGAAACAGTGATCTTGCTTGGGATGATTTACATTCAGCAGGATGTTACAAGACTTGAAAGCTTGCAAGGAACAAAGTCAAACTTATGAGTCGGCCTGAACTGTTATGAAGGCCATCACAGACACGTATAAAACTGCATTCAAAGCACCAAAGCCACGGAGACCAAGAGCAATTTTTAGAAGGTAATAGAAGCAAGGTGCCCATGGTTGAATGCTGGCATCAAGGAACGGTCTCGAAAAATTGAAGATCAATGCATGCAGTGCATTAGAAAGAGCACATAGTATATTCTTTCATCTCCCTCCCAACACCTTGGGTGAACTGGAAGAAAAGAGAAAAAGAAGAAGAATGGATTGTCCACCATGCAGTCTTGATATTACATTTTGATTATTTGTAATTGTTTTTCTCTCTGCCAGGTGTTGTCATTCCAGACCAACTGCCCTCGATGTGCATCAGCTTGTGATACACACATGAAGCTTGTCAGTATCCTTGTTCTACTCTGAATCTGGTCCTCACAGACAAGAATATGTCTTAGTTGTTACGCAAAAAGTGTCCTTGGATGTCCCATTTGAAAGCTAGACACAGCAGATCAGTTTTGGCAAAATCCAAAAGCACATGCATAAATATATATACATATATATATATATATGTGTGTGTGTGTGAAGATGGAAATGGCTTGGCCACATTATGAAAATGAATCCTGAAGTACCTGCCAAAACAGCTCTCACATGGACACCAGAGGGAAAGATAAAACAGGGGTGCCCAAAAACATGGAGACGAATGATGGAAAGTGACCTGAGTGTGGCATCTTTGACATGGAAAACTGCACTGAAGATTGCTCAGGACAGGAAAGCATGGAAAGTCCTCTCTGAAGCCTCATGTGCCACTAGGCATAACGAGAAATGATGATATATGTGTGTGTGTGCGTGCGGGTACTTAGATATGTTGGTGTTGGCACTTGTTATTGGTGGCCCACATTGAATCTAGCTGTTCAGTGTTGAATGACTTGTAGAATTGGAGAACTAGTGCAGGTTTGGTTTAGTCCCTGTCGGCAGTCATGGCAGTGTGGAGGGATTGTCTAAGTCTTTAACAGTCACAGAGGAGATCATGGTCAGTCCTCTTCCTTAGCCAGGGTAGTTTTCCCATGTGGAGGGGAAGAAGGGTCTTGTTGACTGTGTGAGTGGTTGGTTAGATGGATGCACAGGTTGTCTAAGCCTGCAAATGACTAGCTTCTAACAGACTGAGAATGGCATAGCTTTTTTTCCCTCACCCAGTATCAAAAATTGATCTCTTTGTGGGAACTGTTGCACATATTTCCTTTTCATCTTCGAGCCTAGAAACGAGCAGGATGAATGCTGCAATTTCCCATCTTTTATATGTGGGCTGCAGAGTCCTTGGGAGAGGGGGGGGGGGTGAATCCTAAGCATGTAACCAACTTTGTTGAAATTGGATGGGGTGTGCAGAAAGGCGCATATATCGAAACCTAGCTAAATGCCAGCACAGCGAGACATCCATCCTTATAAGAAGATGTGACAGTTTGGCAGGTTTTCTCTGAAAATAATGTTCCTGAAGGTTTCCCTCAGATATCCCACACTTCAAGGAGGTGGTCATCATGTGTACCACCTGCGATAAGTGTGGCCACAGAGACAACGAGGTCAAGAGTTCAGGAGGGATCGAAGATAAAGGTCAAAGAATGGAGTTGGAGATTAAAGACACAGTGGATATGGCTAGAGATGTCCTGAAGGTTTGTATGTTTGCCAGATCGTCTTTTTGATGTCCACAAATTCAATTTGTAATTCTTCTTACTCATTATTCCGAGCCCTTGAGGTTCATAGCTGCAGATATCACCTTTTTCCATTTATCTCTGGTTGGCTGTCTCTTTCCAGCTGGCTACATGAAGTGTTGTAGGTCTGCTTGGATGTTATCTCTCTGCCATCTTCTTTGTCTGCCTCGTGGTCTACAGCCATTCAGCTCTCTTGTGTATACAGTTTTTACCTCTCTGTTGTCTGACATTCTCTCAATATGCCCTCACTATTTCAGTCTGTTAGCTTTGATGATGACAGTGATCAGTGGTGATTTAAACTTCAGTCAAGCTGTGTTTGAGTTATCAGTTTTGTTAAAATTGGAGTTGTTGTTTTTTAAAATTATATATCTTTCATGGTATTTATTGTTTCCCTTATAGTCTTTCTAAAAATGTTTTTGATGTTTAGTTTATTATTTTTTAAATAACCACGTATAAAATATTTGAGAGGGAAACAGAAAATGCTGGTATAAATGAAAATATAAATAAAAGTGTTTCCCCTTTTTGTGAATTTTAACAAATGGAGCAGACAACTGATTTTACAATTCATTACCTAGATGAATATTCAGATTGATGGGAAATGAGCAGATGTTTATGAGATATGATGTTATCATAAAATGAATAGAATAAGTTTAGCTGAAATTAAAAGTAATGATAAATGGTAATGTAATAAATAAACATTAATAATTAATTAGGGAATACACAGACATAATTGTCTTCTTCTCTTCTTCCATTTACATCATTGCGGTGTTGGTGGAAAATTTAAAAATCTTCTGTGTGATGCATATGTTGTATAATTTACTCTTCATTTCTTTAGGCTGTTTTTGATGCTGTTGTTTCATCTTGTGTGAGGCTTTTCTGTGGATCTCTGTTTATTCTTATGTGGCTCTCTCTGGCAGCTTGTACCTGTCCATTCTTGTCAGATGGCTAAACCATTCCGTCAGTTGCTCTCTAACCCTGGCTGTGTCCAGTTTCCCGTAAAAATTAGTTTCAACAACTGTCAGTGAATGCAACCAATAGTAACACAGCTTATTACCAGGCGCGTTGTAAGAGGCGACTAAGGATGGGTTGGAGTTGGCTATCTCATCATGTAAAACATCTAAATAAAAACAAATAATATTCAATCAACCCAAAAAAAATGAAAGGAACAAGAGCGTTAAGTTCAAACAAATGGACAGGACATAGGATGAGCTGCATGCGATAGTAAAATATAACAGATAGGCCAGGTGGCCAAGGGTTTGTTTTGTTTACGACTTGTGCTCTATTGGGAAAAGAAGGGCAGAAGAAAAATCATAAAGAAAGTTATTAAAATAATCCATGTTCTCTTTGCGGGCCCACAGAGCGAGACTGCCTGTATCGAGATCCCAGAGCTGGACTTTGAGATGGAGATGGGGACTTTAGGCGGGAAGTTTACAACGGTTGAAGGGCTGCTGCTGGACATCAAGTCACAGGTTTGTCTTCTTGTTCATATCTTCTGGCCTGTTTTTGCATCCTTTAGCTACATAATCAAGTCGTTATGTAGTGAGTGACTGAGCAGTGTAGGATAAAACCCATATATGAAGTTGATCCTCTTGATATTAAACCTGTGGCCCTGAGATGCTGCTAATTCGGCATCACCATCCGTTACACATCCCTATAAAGACGTTGAACCGGCATTGCTGCATTGGCCCCCAAGACACGACAAGTTAGCAGCATTTGTTCTGTTGGCGGCATGTAGTGTTTAACAGGTGCTAGATAAGTTCAACTCTTTCAGTCCCAGGGGGTTTAGCATCAGAGGCCCAAGGGGTAGTCAATAAAGACTACAATCAGCGCATCATGCGTTGTTTGGGCCTCTAGGTATGAACCTATGAACGTATGATGCTTTCCTTGGGACTCAAAGAGTTAAAAATATAGCATGGAGGCAATGGTTATTGTGAAAAATTTGGCCTAAGGGAATATATTCCATGTGTGGGTTCTGGGACCCCATTGTGGGGAAAACAGGACTCACTGCCTCCCCAACAAACATGTCATGAGTCCACTAACTTGGAGCTTCCTTGAAGTCAGAGTGCATTTGCCTGAGAGGCAAGGAACCAACAATCTGCATACAGTTAAGTCAGATCTGTTAAACGGATATGCATGCAAAACTCGGGTTCTGCAACAAGACTGAAGGTGGAAAAAAACAACCACAACTTTCCACCGGAGTTTACAGCCAGTGAACGCGAACAAGAAGAAGAAGGAGATTCCATGTAATTCTCCTCTCTTTTGTTTATTGATTACTCTCCTTCTTATATTTCTGAAGAAAAGTTTTAAAATATGTGTGAATAAATTGTTACAGATTTATTAGTGACCTGTGTAAAATGATTGTTTATTGGGGGGTGGGGGGTGAGTTTCCAGGTTCTGGGCCTTTCCTCAAGGGTTTCTGAATTGTAAAGGTTAAACTTTAAAAGGAATAAATGAAGACCATCAATGGGTTAGTGGTTGTTGTGCCTGTCGGTGACCCGAGCAGACATTTTGTTGTTGTTGTTGTTGTTGGCTTTTTGAGTCTTGCAGAAAAGAAGGATGGTATTATACTCCTTCCTGGTCATGGGTTGGTGGATTAGATGTCCAGTTTTCTCAGGTTAAAGGTTGTGTGGTTTTTCTAGGCAAATTTACATCCAGTAGTTTGCCATTGCTTTCTGGACGGCCGGCTTTCTTGATACCACTGTCTAAACCAACACAAGGCGCATGGCCTACAGCTGGGATCTAACCGGGCACCCCGGCATTACGAAGCGTTCACATCGACTTAGCCACAGAGCCAACAGTTTTCTCGGACAAGACTGAAAAAACTTTAACTGTGTGCACTTTTGTGCTTTAAAAATACAGTGCCAGTTGGAAATTAAAGGGGAGGTCACAGCCCAACTAAAACAGTGACCAGTAAACTACGTTCATCAACTGGTACCTACACAGAATAGTAAAAAGTAAACGACCATTTTCCATCCCCTGGCGTATTGGGTACATAGTGCTAGACCTATATTTTATAGACTAATTGGCACTTAGTGGGCCATGTGGTAAAAATGCCAGCTTCATTTATTTCTCAGGACTTTTACCTGGTAGCCATTTTACACCTGGCAGCCAAGGCCATTTTTGATAAACATCCAACTGAACGGAATAGAGCGAACTATGACAGAATCACAAATATAAAGCTTTGGGAGAGAAACAAATTGTGCTGAATCAAGAGGTGTGGAAATGATGCTGGTACTGGATAGAGAACATTGTGAAAATCTGATAATAACCAGAATGTCCTTGCATTGGAACAATCAAGGTCAAAGGAAAGGAAAGAGAGACCAAAAAATAAAGTGAAAACAAATGGGGAGGACATGCGGTGATGTTTGCAGAAGCGCATTGTAGGACAATATGGCATGGCTAGGTGGATGGCCTCCATTCAGGCATATAGGGGAGAAAATAGAGCCTGGCCCAGGTGGCAATTTCAAATAAGAAAAGCAAACTATGAACAGATTATCTGTAGCTCTTGTGATTCTGATATCCTTATAGTTAGGTCCTTGCAGACGCTATGGAGTTTGTACATTGTGTGCTGATTTTCCTTGTAGGTGAGAACTGAGCATTTATTGAGATACCAGTATGGCATAATAGTAATCCTTTGAGAGCTATTGATCAGTGCAAAGGCATAATTAGATATCACAGTCTGAGGAGAATGGTGCTGTTAGAAATGGCCAGGGGAGTGTCCAGTGCTCCCCACTCAAGGAAAAAGCCAGACGCATATACAGTCAGACTGTTAATGGGCCATCAGAATGGGAACTCTGCACTTGCTGCTGAAGATGGTGACAGAGCACTTAATGGAAATGTCTGGAGTGCTCTGATATTGATTCTTAATTCAACATTCAGCAACCTGTATTAACCAAATTGTAGTTAAACTTGAAAGGCCTATACATAATTGACACACTTCTTGCTCATACTCAACATCACATCCTCAGCTGAAGGAGTCCAATCCATTCTTTCATGGCGACTCGTCGCAACCGGAGATGCATTCCAAACTGTTGGAGTTTTGTAGCAAGATTGATGATGTAAGTTGTGTTAGTTACCAAACTAGGATTCCATTCCATGCCTCTTCTTCATTTATCTGATGATGGTTTTGAGTGATATTGCCTTGAGCCTGTTTACCACATAGCTGCAGTATTTGCATCTTTCGTCTGACGCATCCAATTTCATCAGGCATGTTTAATCCAAGTTAATTGTCCTGGCCATGTAGGGTCCTCTAGGAACAACACCAGGGGATCTTCTTCTTCTTTGCATTCACCAGTTGTAAAGTCTGGTGAAAAGTTCTGGTTGTCCACTTCTGAACTGCAGCCCTGTTCCAGCACCTGAGTGTTGCGTGTGCATTCGTTTGACAGATCTTACACATTTGTGTGCAGACTGTTGGTACCTTGGCTCTCAGGCAGATGCACTCTGACTTGGAAGGGAGCTCCCAATTTTTCGACTCTCACGACATGCTTTTGTGTAGGCAGTGGGTCTATTGTTGTTTTTCCTATAATAGGGCCCCGGAACCCACACAGGGGACCAGTGGATCAAGGTATAACGAAGTCACCACAAAAATTAGGCTACATTTGTTCCACAGAACTAACTGGAAGGGCTAACCTGGATAACAAAAATCAGAAGATGTGTTGGCTGAAAGGGGCAAATATCCCAGCAGTGCTGTGAACATGCACAATGCATATGCGTCACTTGGACAGACGATGACGATAAAGTCACCCTAGCTATTTCAGGATTCACAACAGATACCCAGCAGGGAAAATTGCAGTTTGAAAATGTTTTGCGAATTATTTTTAAAATGAAACATGGTTCTTTAAAATGTTGTTGAAGACTAGGTCATAAACAGCATCTTGCCTCAGGAGTGAAATACTTTTTCATGTTCTACATCAGTGACTGCCATTTACCTGTGACATGCAGGCTCCTTGTATTTTCACAGGTTTGCCATAGACACCATACTTCTTAAAAAGCTATAAAACTAAATGAAAAGTAGACCAGTGAGCGTCACAATGTAACAGATGCAAGCTGAAAGTGAAGTTGCAGCTACAGAGCCTTCATCAGCACATTACATAAATCAAAACAACTAGCGGTCATGGCAGATCTTTGAAAATGAGGTTCTGCAGCTTTAGCCGACTGGGAACCACCAAGCTACATGATGATGGTGGAACTGAAAATAGGAATAACTGTTGTCACTAAAAAGTAAAGGTCCTTTGACATGCCAGTGGTGCATATATGAGGCTTAACTCATATTTGTATAGACCAGTAGGGCCTGGATAAGTGATGCAGTCAACATCACACCGGAGCAGGTTGAATCTAAACAACTCATTTAGTTCGACCTTAGTCTCCCTAAAGTAGGTCACGTTCCATTGATAGCTTTCTTTGACTGGTCTACTTTCTGGGGGGGGGGGGGGGGGGGGGGGGGGGGGGGGTGCGCCGCTCTGTTGTTTGCTTTCTGGCTTGTCTTGCATCTAAGTTTTCTTCCAAGAAAGAGAATGCCTGTGACATAGGTTGCAGCCCTATCTAGGTGGGTTGTGTGTTAGACCCAGTTTGTCCATGTTTTTATAGTGTTAAAAGTGCTGGCGTGCTGAAATATACAACACAATATTAACAGCATTGCGGAACACCTCCGTAGCAGTGTGCGGAGGTCGCCCGACTCAGGAACTACCAATCAGAAGTGAGCTAGAGTGTATATGGGCGGGCTCTGGGGGGACTCGTGGAACTAACCAATAACTCAAAAACAGGCAACATATTTACAGGTTACAGGAAATGAAAGATACACAGATTAAATGCAAGTTATGTGTATTTCCTGTCCTAAAATAATTGTGTTTTATGGTTCAGCAGTGTTTCTCTGACTGGCTCCCGCTTGACTCATCCTTGTGGTGTTAATTATTATAAAAGGGAACTCTGACTAACCTAATGCCCAAGGGTACCCTGAAGAGCTGTGAACATGGCTGCAATTGTCTGTTGACTATTTTCTTGTGATTTCCAATGCAGATTGTGGAAGGCAGAATGAAAGGCTGCCACTTTGTCCTTGATGATCCTGCAGGCAACAGTTTTATTCAGGTAACTGAGCGAACAGAGTTTGTTAACAGTTATTATTAGTTGGTCAGTGGTGCTGCCTTTTACTCACTCATTACCTGCACAGGACTGCAGGTTACACCAGGCTGGTGTAACCATTACAGTTGACCTAATTAAAAAGAGATTGAACAGGGTGTCTGGACTTTGCCCTATTTGTCTGGCACCCATGCTAAGACTCTTGAAGTCTCAGGGGCCCTAGATAGCAACCTGAAAGGTGGGGGGGGGGGGGGGGGCTGTTCATTGCTATGTGTACAGTTGCAGAAGTGAGGTTATCTTTTCAGGCAGCTTTTAGGATATTGTAAGTGGAAACAGTGAGTGAGTACAGTGGAGTTTGTAGTTGAAATATAAGCCTGTAATGTCTGTCTGGAGATTTATATCTGTACTGTCTGGAGTTTCTTGAGATTTACATCTGTACTGTCTGTCTGCCTAAAGTTTCTTGGAATTTAAGTATATACTATCTTGAGTTTCTTGGGATATCTGTACTGTATGTATGTCTGGAGTTCTTTAAAGTATACATTTGTACTGTCGGAAATTTCTTGAGATGTAGTTATATATTGTCTGTTTGGAGGTCCTTGAAATAAAAGTCACAGATGTCTGGAGTTGCTTTGGGTGCATGTGCTGCTGCTACCGTTAGTTTTACTACTACAGCTTCCCATTGTCCCATTGTGGGGAAGACAAAACTGGACTCACTACCTCCCCTACAAGCATGTCATAAGAGTTGACTAATTGGGGCCTTCCTCTAAAGTTGGGGTGCATCTGCCTGAGAGGCAAGGAACCTACAGTCTGCATACAAATAAACAAGATCTGCAAAATGGGTGCACATGCAAAATTCAGTTCCTGGAGCAAAGCCAAACTCCAGAAATGGATGAACAATCAGGTTTTTCAGCCAGGGTTTACAACCCCTGTATGCAAACTAACTAACTACTAGTTTTACTGCTACTGCTTGTACTAGTTACTACTAGTGTGCTAGTTTTGTTACTTTTTTTAAAATCACTGTCACCTTAAAAATATTACTATCAACAGCTGAAGCTGCTTCTACCTCTACAGCCAAACCCAAGTTTCGAGTAACTGGAATGTTAAACACAATACTGGTTTTTTTTTAAAAAAGCAACACACACAATGGAAGCAAATGATGATTTCAAATAATGTGGACACAAACAATACATAAAACTCAGTTTAATGTCTGGCATATTTCACTATATCTCATCAGACGCATTAATTACTACACTTATATCAACATATAATGAAGCACATAATTGAATCATTTGTGCTGAAATACATTATCTTTTCATGCTGTATATCTCACATCTTGTATTTGCATTATTTAAATTCACTGTGGAAAAACATTGTTTTTTCTTTCTTTCTTCTTTTCCATTCGTCTGAGTGCTGTAATTGCAGTGTGACTATTTACAGCAGAGCTGCACTGTATGCGCCTTTCAGCCGACTTCATCGAGCATATGTCGACCAAGTTGAATTCGTGGAAACGTTTTTAATGTATTCTTAGATGTGTTTATTTTACAAGAGAACTAACACTTTTACATCAGAATTAACACTTTTACATCAAAACTAACACTTTACTTTTGGTCTGATCAGAGTTTGTGTGCACCGGACCCAGATCCTCAGCTAGCTGTGACCCACTACACCCGGTCCTGGCAACAGAACGAGGACCTGGGACTCAATGATATGAAGACGGAGAACTACGAGGAGTCGTGACCTGTGTGCCCAGCCATCTCTTCTCTGTTATTTTAGTATAAAGCTGAAATAATTTACAACCGTGCTGTGTGGTTTATGATTTTGTTTTTCTGGACAGGGTATGTGAGATTAACAGCTTCTGGGTTGTCTATGGTGACATATATTTATGTGTAAACTTCTTCGCGTTCACTGGCTGTTAACTCCGGCAGAAAGTTCTGGTTGTTCGTCCACTTCTGGACTGCAGTCCTGTTCCAGAGCCTGAGTGTTGCTTGTGCATCCGTTTGACAGATCTAATTTGTATGCAGACTGTTGGTTCCTTGCCTCTCAGGAAGCTCCCAGTCAGTCAACTCTTAGGACATGCTTTTGGGGCCTGACCTCTCAACCAGTCCGTATTTTTCTGTGCTGAATGAAGCACAGCATGGTTAAGTCTTGCCTTGAGCAACTGTAGAGTAATGACTAAACACTTGCCTGCTGCCCTGAATGTCTTAGGTTCAAATTCGTCAAAGTGGCAGAATTGTTACAACTGATCTAGGCTTTCAGGCTGAATCAGCCTAAAATTGGCGCCAGGAAATGTTCAGGGAAGGCAAGGCAGCTGATTTGGTATTGACTCTGTGATCCGTATATTGTTGGTCTATAAATGTTTATCTATGACCAAAGAATGGGATAGGTCATTTACTTTTACATTGGGGAGGGGGGGAAGGGAAGGGATTATTAGCCCTACAGTAATTTGACAGCTATGAAATAGCTGTGGACTTTACACTTGCCTGTCTAATCGATGGACTAGAGGTCTTCTCGCTCCCCCTCCCCTTTTTTTTTAAATAAAACGCCAAGGGCTACAGACTGCTTCTTCTCTTCCTTTTGTTTCTTAATATGAAAAAGATTCTTAGGGTGCAAAGGAGGTAATACCAATCACAGCAGTTGGAAAATTATATCAGCATTTGGGTGACTGAACAGCAGACAATAGTTTTTTTTTTAAAAATACATTTTACAAACACTATTAACCTGTAAATGTTTACATTTTATTAAATTCTACATGAATGTTAACAGCAGTTTTTACATAGTTCCTAATTTCAACAGTTCACAGCAGTCACAAAACATATGGTTATAATGATGAACAGTTGGGACGTTTGCTTTTACTGGATGGTTTGTGTCCCAGTGTTGACCTCACGACCTCATCAAATACCTCCTTTAGACCTTCCTGTGTCCGGGCAGAACATTCTAGATACCTGTATGCTTTGATGGCCTTGCCCATTCTGGTCCCTTCTGCTCTGGAAATTATCTGAGGGTAAATAAGACAAGTTTTATTGGGTAAATGAGCCAGGTTTTTTTTTTTTTGGGGGGGGGGGGGGGGGGGGGGGGGGGGGGGGGGAGATATCTGAGAAAGGTGGTCCAAGGGACAGAGTCCACAATCAAACAATACGTCAAGATCTTAACTCTGAGTCCCAAGGAACGCATCATACATTCACATGTTCCTACCTAGAAACCCAATGAACGCATGATGTGCCGATTTTATTACTTTCTTTACTACCCCCTGGGCCTGTGTTGCTAAACCCCCTGGGACTCAAAGAGTTAATACCTAGTCCTTGCAATCCCAAGTGGATCAGTCACGATGGTTTGGACATGTATGCAGAATGGGAGGCTAAGAACCAGACCTCCAGGGTGCACTGGGAAGACAACATCTGTCCGTCTTAACTTGATAGAGGACTGGAGTGGAACAAAGCCAGAAAGAAAGAAAAACTGCTGATAGAGACGTCTGGCAAACCTCTACATGCCAAGGTAGAAGAAGAGCGACTAAGTAAGTTGTTGAATGAGTGACAGATAGACCGTTTCTGAGTATAAATGAGACAGTTCTGTAGGATAATTGAGACACTTGTAGAAAAAGGTAGGCAGTTTTAAAGCGTAAATGAGGCATTTTCTGGATCTTGAGACATTTTTGGAGGATAAATGAGAGTTTTTGTATGGTGAGTGGAGGAAAATATATAAGTGGAGAAGTTAAAATACAGTAAATAAATTTATAGTATAAATAAATACATGGAGCAGTTAAAGAAAAAAACAATAAGTATGAGAAAGTCTAATACATAAGTTAAGCAGGTTTTTAAAAAAACTAACTATATTACATGACAAATGAATCATTAAAAGTATCACATGACAGGCTGGGGTGTGCTAAGAAGGTATGTGAATCACAGCCCATGCCATTGCATTTATGCCATTGCATTTTTGTCCCCTCTATGACAGCAGGAGTAACACTTGAAAGATGAGAATCGGGGGGGGGGGGGGGGGGGGGGAGATTGGTTGTCTCCGCAGTGAAGTGGTCAAGCCATTTACCTCACGCTCTGAAGGTCACAGGTTTGTTTCACAGCTGCATCGTTTCAGTTCTGACAGCAATTTGTACAGAAATCCCTGGGGATTTTCACCACAGCTACAGAGTTCATGCTCTGTGCGCCTCTCTCGGCAGGCGGCTAGCTGTTCTGCAGAGAGAGACAGCCATTTGGGATAAAAACCTGGTGCAACAAAGTCGATCTTCTTGACTTTAACTTTACATGATGTCCTACGTATAAAAATTACCTCATGAAACCCTGTTCAAATGTTAGTTTATCTTTACCCCCCCCCCCCCCCCCCCCCCCCCCTCCCCCCCCCCCCCCCCCCCCCCCCCCCCCCCCCGTATTTACGTTATAACCTGCAGTTCGGACCAGGCAGGGATAGAATGCACAGCCCATGATGATGGCAAGTGTGACGACTAGCAAGACCCGTCAGTGTTAAGAAGTGTCTAAATATGCAGTAATGACAGTTTTGTTGTTGTTGACAAATCACTTCTTACCTGCTTTGGGTCTGTATCTTTGTCTTTGTTTTGTCTCATGTCCATCTTGGTTCCAACAAGCACAATTGGAGCATGGGGGCAGTGATAGTGGAGCTCTGGCTCCCACTATGGAATAAACAGTTAACCATTCCAGAACAAGCTAGAATTTCACATTTCTCACAGTGTTTGATTAGTTGTTTAGGACTGTCAACCCCCACCATGGAAAACATCTGGTAAAATTCTGCATTCACTCTTAAGCAGACAGCTGGTACTTCAAATTTACAGCAATATCTGCAGTGCTTTGGGTATCCCAGTACCTGATTTGCATTTTCACATCTTATTTAGCTTTCTCTATCCACTTTTTTCTGATGTGAAAATTAACCCTAGGTATTTAAATTCACTTCTAAAATCTCTGGGACCCACAGC
This sequence comes from Candidula unifasciata, assembly GCA_905116865.2. NCBI lineage: Eukaryota > Metazoa > Mollusca > Gastropoda > Stylommatophora > Geomitridae > Candidula > Candidula unifasciata. The sequence continues at coordinate 573,592 of CAJHNH020000580.1, forward strand.
AGTGTAGATGCTCGCCTGATCTGAAGGTCGTGGGTTCAGATCTGGATGGAGCTGGAATCGACCCTGTCTTAAATGGGTACTAGGTTCATTCCTAGGAGGAAATAGTGGCCGCGTGATGTTGACCACATCCTCTATCGAGGGTCTATACAAATTGAGTCCAGCCTCATTTGCCCGATTGGCCACTGGCACACAACAGGACCTTTACTTTATTTACTCAAATCTATGGAAGCAGTATGACCAACCTAGACTTAAATCCTAGCTAATCTGAATTATGTATGCCCTTATTGTATTGAAATACGAAGTTCTGCTACCAGTCTTTCACATCCTGCTAGTTTTTGAGTTCAGAGAGGGGAACTCTGCAACATGATATCCAGGCAGGTGGCACTTTGGCATTGTGCTTCATGAAAAGTCCCTACGGCACCATAATTTTTAAAAAGTTTCAATGTTCATTCACTTTAATAGAAGCAAGCCTTTTAACCATTGCAAGTGTAACTTGTAATAGGCAAAGTACACAGTGACTGGTAGTAACCACACAGGAAGCCAGATTTCCCTGGAACTCTGATCAAATGTGAACCGTGAAAGAACACAGTATGTCATTGGATTCACTGAAAAGAGCCACTGGCATATCATGCGTTTTTTGGGACTCAATGAGTTAATGTCCAACACAAAAATCTTCAAGTTACATCCACTCATACACCCCCACTTGCCTACAAATCCTTTCTTAACTGATCACTTCCTGTCCAGCATCTTACTCCTGCATGACGTGACAAGGAGTTTTAACTGTTAAAATATGGATATTTTGTGACAATCCTCGCCATAAAGCTAGGTGATTTTATGAATTCTTGTTTAGAATTGTGTTACTGTCCTGATGTGTCATATGTTGATGAAGGCTTTCATGATTGTTGTATTGTGAAGCTGACTGATTCTCCTTCTCATTTAGTTTGACATTTTTTTCACAATGAACTGGAATACTGTATTCACATTTACCTGACATGACCTAAGATAAGAAACTGAGATATCTCTTTTACTCCCAAGGAACACATCATACGTTCACAAGTGCCTACCTGGAAGCCCAGTGAACACGAGATGTGCAGATTTTACATCTCTCTTGTCTACCCCTTGAGTCTCTGATGCTAAACCCCCTGTGACTCAAAGTGAATGTTTTGATGGATATGGTCCTTTCATCGTTGCAAATGTGTGGTTAAATATGGGTGATCATTGTTGCTGCAGAAAAATTCTTTGAATGCCACAAACCAAGAAGAAGAAAAACCAAAATCTTGCGCGATCTGAGCATAGATGAGAACTGATTCATGATCAACAGCATCCTGTCCCAAAAGCTGAGGCTGCATTAACTGGTGATGTTAAATAAACATCATGGTGGCCTAAAGAGTACGGTGATGGACAGTATTACTTCTGGAGAGAAAAAAATGCAGAGACAGACCCCTGCGAAAGCAGATACAAGACACTGAAGATGTATTGGCTTCAAAAGTATCTGATGAGAGAGAGGAGAGATTTTCTAGCGTGTCAAGAAAACAGTGACATTCCATAAAGAACATGTTAGTTGATGACCATCGTTGATACTTTCACATGGTCAAGAAAGGTCTCACTTCTTGCCCTTGGGATGCTGTTTTGTCTGCCTTATATTTATCTCCTTGACTTGCTGTGGCTATTTTTCCACCAAGTGGTCCCTACAAAGCTGAGCCTGCAGCGATTGACAGCTTACCTGTGTTTGTTAACTATAAAATTATATAAACAGCAAGGGGGAAAAAACAGTAATCACCACACACAAAAAAAACCATAAAACAGTTAACACACAAAAAAGATGTCTAGAGGTAGGGGAAAACAACATAGGGCTCACCTTGGCCTTGATGTTATCCGCACTGGTTCGGTGATTTAAAGCAAAACAGAGGAGGAATACGTCCTAGTTGTCGGTGAATCACAAATGGAGGAAAGCATTGAACAATTATTCAACTAACATTCCAAGAAGATAAATCTACCATACTTTTACACTTGGCTTTTTTTCTTTTCTGGCAATACAAGCACCTCTTTTGAGGTAAAATTTTGTTCAGCGTTACTGTAATGGACACTTTGCAATGAGTGAGTTATGTGACCTTGCAAAACTAACCCCTGCATTTTTTAGCTGCTGCGTTTTTTCTAGGCAGATTTACGTTCAGTAGTCTGCTACTTTCTAAATGGCTGGCTCTCAATACCACTGTCAATATCAATGGAAGTTGATCTGCTACATATCAACAATCAAGTGCTGATTGGTCTATTTAAATATGGGGGCTGGCACTGTACGCCTATTATGCATGAAGTCATGGAACTGGGTCATTTCTGTATAAAAAAAAAAATTAGTGGTTACTTTAGGTTATTGGATATTAGACAAAGAACATGAAAGAAAACTAGCCATCTGTGTGAAATGAGACATTTGAGAAAGGCTGCAAACAAAACTAGAAGAAACTGAGAAATGAAGAGGTTAAAAGAATTACTGGAATACGTCCATTATTACATTCATTGAAATGCAAACACTGAAATGGTTCAGCCACCTTGTGATGATGACTCTAGAGAATTATGTGATGCTGGCAGCAAACACTTTCAGTACAAAATGCGACCACCAGGAGGTTGAGGGAGACCTAGAAGAACATGGACTGAAGGAGTCACTGACATTTTGAAACCTCAAACAGCACAGCATACCAAGTCAACAGGCTCACCTAGTAGCACAAAGCAGACACTGATACAAAAAAAATGAGATATAATGTGTTTGGAATTCTCACTAGTCTGAACACAACAGAGTCTGCCACATCCACCACTGACTGCAATTTGTTTACACATGCTTGAACCTAGTCCTTATCTTAGATAGCCACAATGAGTAATCCAGATATTTTCAAACAGGCTAAAATGTTTAGGAACATGTGTATCTCGAGGGATGACAGCTTAAAAATGGGGCCCTTTGTTTTCTTCTTACCTTTAGTGTATATGTGTGGTGCAGGGGACGAGGACTTTGTTGGTGTGTGCATGCTTAACTGAGCTCATATATGTTACCACTTGAAGTTAAAAAAGAAAAATTTATTCCTCTCTCATTTATCCTCCATTGGAGTTCAGGCCTCAAATAAGTCAAGCCGGGTTGATTCTTCCTTTCCTATCTGTTGCAGCACACTGCACATCCTCCTCTAGGTTAACATTCCAGCTGTTAATATTTGCGATTTTCCCAGGTGATGAAAGGAGGTTTTCATTTTAGCTGTCTTCATATCGCTTCTTATTTATTCTAAGATGATAGACTTCCACTGCTTGGTTGGCTGGGTCATTCTTTTTTTTTTTAGATTTGTTCTTTTGTGATTGAAGCTTTCTAAAAGATAAGGTTGTCAACTGCAAGACTATCCCTTCTTGGGGAGTGTTATGACTGAAATATTTCACCTGTCTCTTTTTCTGTTTCCTTCAGCAACCCTGTTCTCAGTCCTATTCTCTTCATTAAAAACTGTCACTTCTGTCTGTTTTACCGCTTTTTAGGGCGGTGTAGACGGGGCCAAGGACCGTGCAGGTCAGGATGTTTAATTCTGCCCCCGACAGAAAAACATCATCACCTTACCGGAGGTTGAACTTGAGTCTCCTGCATGACAGCCTGACGTAACCACTTGGCCAGCCACTTCTCTTCATAACCTCTGTATTTGACTGCTTTTGCTTCCATAAACTTTGATGTATTCTTCTGTATACAATTTTCTAACTGTTTGTTCATTGGCAACACTTTGCAGCAGGACTGAGTTGACATACGATTAGACAATTCTCATTTTTAGAGTGTTATTTATCTCTCACAGTCCTCCTTTCGAACAGCGTAAAGGGAATTGAAAATTTTATACTGTCTGTCCAAAAAAAAGCACAGTAAAAATCAAAATCTGTTCTTGAATTTAAAGAGAACAAAAATTATGTCCACAGATAAAACTGAATAGAAAATTTAATATTGTCCAAAAAGCACAGTAAAGATTAAAATCTGTTCTTGAATTTTAAGAGAACGAAAATTATGTCCACAGATAAAACTGGCTGTCACCCAAAAAAAAAAAAATGGTGAAGAAATTGAAAATGCCATAAACTTTAAATTTCTAGGCTCTATAATAAACAGCAATTCAGACTGACAGAAATTAAAAGGAGGATGGCCATAGCAATGCAAAGATTGAACAGCCTAATAAAAAGTCTATGGTTAATCACCAGCAAGGAGATCAAAATTAGAATTTTGAGAGCATGCATCTTCCCTGTGGCTACATACCGATGTGAGTTGTGGATTATCTCTCAGTCCTTAAGAAAGAGAATAGGAGCTTTTGAGCTGAAATGCTATAGAAAGATTCTCAGAATATCTTGGACAAAGAAGATGAGAAATATTGACATCTTAAAAGATCTGAACATCAAGGAAGATTGGCTAATAATCAGCATCCTGTCTCAGAAGCTGAAATATTTTATTCATATCACGCGCCACGACGGATTGGAAAAAATTATAACAGTAGGCATGGTACCAAGAAGCAGGGGCCGACCTATACAAAGATGGGCACAGGGTATAAGTGACTCCTTGAGTATGAAAGAGCATGAGGCGGGAAAGCTGGCAAGAGACCAAGTTTCTTTCAGACAGACTGATAAGAGTGACATTCTGCAAAGTATCTGCTACATGATGATGATTTATCTATCTGGAAGTCAGTAATTTTTACATGCAATCAAAAATATTTTTGGACAATCCTATTTTCTTTTTTGGCTTCTATTTCACTTCTGCCATCATCATTAGATAATAGAATGTTCCAAATAGAACTTACTGCACCGGGATAGGACAAGGGCCGTAATCTGTCATAATCCTCCTGGCCAGCGGTGTCCCATAATGCTAGGATCACATCTGTGCCATCGACTGTGATTTCTATGGATGTGTTGTCAAATCTGCAAAAACAACAAATAGATATAAATCATTTTGATCAATGTTGCGCAGATGAAGTAAGGATGGTGGTACTATTTCTGTGTCATACATCTGTCATGTTCAACATTAATTCATTATTGTATAGTAGATTATAAATGCCTTTGCAAATGTTTGAAATCTGGACAAGAAAAATTTCCAATAACTGTCTATTTCTCCATTCTGTTCTATCCTGTGTTTATATCGTCCGCATGTGGGATGCATTTTTTTTGTTTTGTTATTTGAAGTCTAACCCTGGCTTTTGCCGGAGGCCCTGAATATAGCCGGCCCATAAATATGGCCTAGCCATAGATATGGCCATAATGGCTGAAAGGGGTTTTTGGGACCTCTCCATGGGTGATCTTCATCTGCATGGTGGCACTTTGTGTCACCAGATGCTTATCACATGTGATGTCTTGGTGGGGTACAACTACCTACCTACATATATTTGTTATGTTTAAACACTGACACAGATATGTTATGTCACAGATAATTAATATTATAAGACAGACTCTCAATGCTCAGTCATCTTATCCTTCTAGGCGTTCACTAGCTTCAAACTGTGGCAGAAAGCTCTGGTTGTTCATCCACTTCTGGACTTTGATCTTGTTCCAGAACTTGAGTTTTGCATGCACATCCATTCTACAGATCTGGCTTATCTCTAATGTTGGCTCCTTGGCTGTCACACAGATGCACTCTGATTTGTAGGAAATATTGCAGGAAATATCCCTAATTAGTTGTCTTTCATTACATGCTTTTTAGGAGGGCATGGTCTAATTCCCCCCCCCCCCCCCTTCCAAATGGGGCCCACAGAACTCACACTGGGAGCTAGGTCTCTGAAGGCTCAGATAGCGACGACACACTTGAAGATTCAAGGTTGATAAAAGAACCTGTAGACATCTTCTGCGGTAAATTACAGATAAGCAGAACAAACAAGGGCTGCAACTTTACTACTATTTAGAGATGTGTGGGACATGAATGATATGGATACTGAGGTGGATTTATGGGAACAGGATGCTATGAATCACACATTGCATGGAGCAGAAAAATTAGGAAGGGAACAGGGACAAAGGAGAAAAAGTCTTGCAGGCAGGAAGTTCAGTATCTGAGAAAAAATAAATCAAACGTGTGTTGGTAACGCTGGTCCTGAAATCTCATGCACTTATTGTGGTAGATTTTTCTTAAAGTAAGAGGGCCTTGCTAGTCAAACTCACCATCACCAGGGAAGTGATTCTCATGCCGCCCTACATAACAGTGCCATCTGGAAAGACGAAAGGGTGCCAACCAACACTGACAATATATTATGTTATAATGCTGATTGATATACTGACACTGACAGATGCACTTACATTGTTGGAACGTAATCTTCTGGGAATGTGTGGTGCACAAAGCTTGTCAACAAACATGTCTTCCCTACTGCTCTGCGGAGAGAGTGAAGCTATCTGACCAATCAAATCACAATCTGTTTAAGTTATAAGGATTATTTATCTGATCAATCAAATGATTACAAAGCCGAATGTTGAATTAAAAATCAACATCACGGCACTCAGGACACTCCCAATAGTGCTCTGTCCCCTATCAAGCAGAAAGTTCCAATTCCGATTTCACCAGTAGCTGTCTGATTGTATATCCGTCTCATCCTTCCCCTGAGTGTTCAGCCTCGCCCACATCCACTGCTAACTCCTCGCAGCTTCATTCTCCTCAGACCATAATGATTACAAAATTTTACAAAGCTTTAAGCGTTAAAAACAGCTAAGTTAATGAGCTTATTTAGGTAAAGTTACTGAGCTCTGACCAATCACCTAAGTTAATGAGCTAATCTACGGTAAAGTTACTGAGCTCTGACAAATCAGAAAATTAGCCAGTCTATAGAGAGATTAAAAAATAATTACATAATTTTATCAATGAGATATTACAGATGTATATTCAATCAAATCAGTAGCTAATACATGGAGAAATTAAATATGTATTTTCATTGGAGAGAGACCTCAGATAAGTGGTTTTGTGTATTATTGTTTGTAACTATATCACTGTCCATTTTCCAACAGTTGATTCACGACAATTCACGCCCAGGTGATCTGATTATCTATGCATATGGTTCGGTGCTGAGAGGAAAGAGAAGTGCCTGGGGGCTCGTAGCAAAAGCCAACAGAAAATCTTTAGTGCAAGACAGCCTAGCATATGACACCACACCATCTAGCATGAGAATGGAGGTGGAGGAGGTAACTGCAGCTCTCCAGTGGCTAGAGAACAAGATGCATACACACATTGTAATTGTAACAGACTCTGAAAACATGCTGAAAAAGATGAAGATGGGTATGCTTTGAGCAGAGTGGCAAGCTTCACCGGAAAGGTCACGGATAGTGAGCATACTTTGGATCTTTTCTCCAGGCCATGCCGGCATCGTGGGTAATGAACAGGCAGACAGATTATCTGGATCTGCACCACTGGGTTGTGAATTGATACATGACAAGGCAGATGTGGTCAAGGCCCTTAGGGATCAAGCAACGGAATCAGTAAAGAATAAACATTATTTTGGCCTGGAGAGAATGAGGCACCTGGGTGTAACCAGAGGGTCTGGCCGGCTGACTACACTCAGAGAAAAGGCCACATTTAACCAGATTGTGACCGGTACTATCAGTATTGGAACTTTGCGCTGGCTGCTGTAGATGAGGATGGAGTATTCATGGGAATGCTCTGAGTGCTGTGATGTCAATTCTTGACTCAACTCAACTCACTGTCCATTTATGACATATGCTGATGAAGGAATTTTAGCAGCAACATTTATTTGTTGTTCGTGAATGTGACAATGTGAAGCTCTATTTCTATTTCTCGTCTGCTCTGCAGTCTTTTCATGGTATATATGTTCAACGCCCAATGATTTACTAAATAAGTCTGTTGGCCACACTATTCTTACCAACTCTATTCTATCAGTGTCAACATGGATACTGTCTTCAGAAAAATAGAAAGAAAGTAATCATGACAGAAATGAAATGTTTACGTATTATACTAGGTGTAATGAGGAAAGATCAACTCAGGAATTATAATATCAGAAGGAGAGTTAGCACAGAACCATAAATGAACTTTTTTGGTAGACAACAGATCAAGTGATTCATCATCATGTAGCAGGTCCTTTGCAGAAGGTCACTCTCATCAGCAACTGCATGAAAGAAACTTGGTCTCTCGCCAGCTCTCCCACCTCATCCACTTTCATACACAAGGAGTCACTTATCTTCCTGTTGGTCAGCCTCTGCCCCTCCTTCCTGGTACTATGCTTTCTGTTATTATTTTGTTCAATCCGTCGTGCCGCTTAATATGACCAAAATTTTTCACCTTCCGGGACATTTTTTGCCAATCTTCCTTGATGTTTAGATCTTTCAAGATATCAGTGATCAAGTGATTAGGCCACATTATAATATTGGCACCAGATCCAGAGGTCGACCACACAGAATATGGACCGCAGAAATATCAAAGACACTGAAAAGTACTATATACAAAGCGAACAAAAGGACCCGTTCGAGAGATCTCTGCCTGCCCTGACACTGCGAGGCATGACACGAACAGAGAAAAGAAGAGACGACATTGCAACATCATTGTATGCATTTATTCATTCATTTCAAACTACACTAACGAAAAAATTCATAGGATGTACTCACCCATCTCCCACGACTACACACTTGATATTCTTCCGTCTCTCCGTCACTGAAACCAGAAGAAAATAACACTCTGATAACTGACACTGTCAACAATTTACATTTTAAAAAATGAAATGGGTTAGATGCATGAATGTCGACAATGGAGTTCTGGTGTTCGAATCCCCACTGAGACAGTTTTATGATTACACTGGCTCATGTACACCCAGCCTAAAATGTTACAATCCAGAAAAATATTATGGAAAGTCTTTTTCTTTCTAGCGTTCATCAGCTAGATGAGCACGCATCTTCCCTGTGGCTATATACGGATGTGAGTCGAGGACTATTTCTCAGTCCTTAAGAAAGAGAATAAGGGCTTTTGAGCTGAAATGCTATAGAAAGATTCTCAGAATATCTTGGACTAAGTAGATGAGAAATTTTGACATCTTGAAAGATCTGAACATCAAGGAAGATTGGCTAATAAACAGCATTCTTTCTCGAAAGCTGAAATATTTTGGTCATATCAAGCGCCACAACGGATTGGAAAAAAGTATAGCAGAAGGCATGGTACCAAGAAGGAGGGACAGGGGCCGACCAACACGAAGATGGGCACAGGATATAAGTGACTCCTTTAGTGTGAAAGTGCATGAGGGGGGAGAACTGGCGAGAGACCGAGTTTCTTTCAGGCAGACTGTGATGACAGCGACGTTCTGCAAAGGACCTGCTACATGATAATGAATGTTCATCAGTTATAAACTACTGCGGAGTTCTGGTTCAACTTCTGGACTGCGATCCCCTTCTAAAACTCGAGTTTTTATTCATATCTGTTTGACAGATCTGGCCTTTATAAAATACAGACTGTTGGTTCCTTGCCTCTCAAGAAGATGCACTCCAACTTCGAAGGAAACATCTCTATAAAAAGTACGATAAGCTGGGAGTGGATGGGGGTCGTGGGTCTTTTCCCCCACAAAGTTGGCTCCAGAACTCACATAGGGACCTGTTAAGTAAAAGCAGCTATATAATCATAGTCGCACAAGTACCGATTGCGATAAAAATATTGGTCCTGCACCGTATGCCAGATGTGTTAAAGGCGTCCTGTTTTAAATATTGACAGACTGACAATATATTACCGGGCATATTTCGCAGTATCTTGTCATGTATTTTACTATCAAATGTAATCAAAATACATTACAGCACAATAACAGATCATTTGAACATAAACTACACAGTCCACTGTTTCATTATCATCAAGCGCGGTGCTCACTGGCGTGGGGAAATCAAGCCTGTCTGGAACTTACGGTCAACTTATGGACAGTCCTTAGTTTAACAAGGGCATTTTTAGGCTGATTAAAAACATCGCCAATATATCAAATGATATAATTTCTGTGCAATATAGGCGTGTATTAAAACGACACTGCACAGGTTTGGCGCATCGGGTAAATCCAACCCCCCCCCCCCCCCCCCCCCCCCCAAGTTATATTCTTTGGACTTCATTTAATCTTGTTCAAAATCTTGTCTTGCGTATTCATCCGTTTTACATATGTTCTTTATTTGCATTAGGGCTGTACCGAATATTCGCTTCGTAGCCGAATAGTAGACCGAATGACTATTCGGTATTCGGCCAAATAGTTGCGGTCGGGCCGAATACGAATAGTGGTTACCTTACACTCATTTCTGCATACACTGCGATAGACTGAAATAATTCTCTCATCAACACAATAGTTGCTGTTGTCTAAGTTTGTAGTAGCGGGAAAGCTGCGACCCGGTTGCGTGGTACAGCAGCTGGCAAGGTGTTGCCTGCTTACTCGACCGAGGCCTTACAGCAAAGGTTCTCAAACTGGGTGCGTATGCCAGTGGTGCCAGGGCGAAAATCAAGAAAATTCGGCTATAAATTATAATATTATAAAAGAAGACAAAAAGATACTTGAGATACTTTCCTCACCACTGTCTAAAAGAGCAGAGGCGACAGGCAATACCTGTATTTTATAAATTAAAGAACATCTTATGCAATATATCTTTGCCGTTGAAGGTTAGAAAAATAATTCTTGCTTGCTACTATTTTTCTTCTATTTTTCCAGTTTTAACATGTGGTTGTAAGTCCTGGACAATCGGTAGGCAGGCCAAACAATTTCTCTAGGCTTTAGAGATGTAGTTTTACAGAACAATGCTTAAAATGCCTTGAACAGCTAAAAAAAGCAACCAGTAGGTTTGGAAAGAGGCGGGAGCCCGAAGACAACTAATCACAGACATCAGAAGGAGACAGTCATCTTTTTTTTTTGGCCATGTTATGAGAAGAGGGAAAATGGTACATGTGGTGACCACTAGAAAGATCTGTGGAAGGAGGGATAGAGGAAGACAACGAGAGAACATTCTTGACAGTCTTGTTGCATGGCATGGAGGTGTGTCAGCACACGAACTAATACATGCTGCAGCAGATCTCAGATTGTGGTGAGGCATAACCGCCTACGTCGGTCGGCAAGGCACCTGATGATGATGATACACTATTCGTATTCGGCCGAATAGTTGGTCCCACTATTCGTATTCGGCCGAATAGTGAAAATCACTATTCGGTACAGCCCTAATTTGCATACAGATTGTTGCTTTATCGCCGCTAAGGCAGATGCCCTTCGACTTTGAAGGAAACAGCCTTAATTAATCGACTCTTCCAACATGCTTGCTAGGGGGCAATGGGTCGACACCCACACCCACACGGGCCTAGGAACCAACAAAGGAAGCTCTCGGCACCATTGTCGAAAACAACGCAAGGCAAAGGATACATACAACATGCTTGATTAGTCAACATAAAAAAAGTCTTGTACGCTTGTGAGACTAGGGAGGATCTCGATCTGTCCCGAGTGTTATGACGATAGTCCTTGTTACTCCCTTGACGTTTTAAAACGGTGTACCCTATGTTTGTTGTCGGTTCCCCCCGCGTCATAAATTTTGACATGGCAATGCACACATAAATACTTCATTTGTGAAGCAGTCTGTGATTGCTGCATGCCCCCAAACATGCCTTCTTTGTGTCCACATCCTGTTGCAGTCAATCGCCATTCAGGAGTTTGTTCTGTACATAGCTTCACAACCACCATAACAGTCTTTGGAAATTTATTTCGTTCAGGGGCGCAGAAAAGGAGACACTGGGGGTGCACATGATTTGCTATTATTTGATTCTCATCAATGAGATGGTGATCCTACACTCTGCCGCGTGTGTAGCCGCCGATGTCAATACTCTCCACCAGATAATAATAACAATAATAATAACAATGTGCTAAATGGCAATTAAATCTAATAATACACAGTGGTACCTTTCAGGATTTGTCCGCCTTCTGCTTAGTCTATCATACACTCTGTTAGATGCGAAAAATTATGTTTGATATACTACTACTCACGTGCCAGTTCTTTGAACAGGTTTTTAGTAAATGTGAAACCTGGCAAGCCTCAACCAGGCCAAGTTTGGAAAAGAGGCCGAAAAAAAAGGAGGACAACAGGAAGAGGGGGTGGGGAGAGAGAGAGAGAGAGAGAGAGAGAGAGAGAGAGAGAGAGAGAGAGAGAGAGAGAGAGAGAGAGAGAGAGAGAGCAAAAGAATTTGAGATTTCTAAAATTCTATTTGAAGAGGACCCGTCTGCCAAACAATAACATAGGCCTATCCCTTCTCAGTGCCATCCTAGAAGGCACTCGAATCTTCTCGGTAAGGTCAAGTGAGGTAAAACATTTCCTTTTATTTCATCTAATTGCTTTTGTATTTGTGTGCTTTAGTATGAAGCAGTACGTAAAATATTTGACACAAACCATCCATATATACAATGTCAATAACAATATGTGTTATCATGGGAACGGATTAATCTCTGTTACTTTATTTCTCATGGGACAAATCGCTTGATATTTGTACTGTCTGGTATACGTACTGTTTGTTGTTATACGCACTGTTTGATATACGTACTGTTTGATATACGTATTGTCTGATATACATACTGTTTGGTATACGTACTGTTTGATATAAGTCCAAGGATCTGACACGGATTAATGACGTTTTGTGCAGCTTCGTGGTTTTAAGGTTAGTGAACGCCGTTAACAATTTCATGATCATCGAGTACTAGAGTTCGTTCCTGTGGGGGGGGGGGGGGAGACGTTTTTAAACATATCCTTCTTATGGATTTCGGAAAACTGTAACAGCCGTGGTAGAGACTGAGACCTCACCACGTAATTATTATTCCAAAAGACAACCATGTAGCCAACCTTCATTGTGAAGACGGCAATGATTTTTTTTAGTACGTATATCAAGGTACCCCCTGTATCTGAAATAGTGTGGTGTGTGTGACGTTCAGGAAGCCCCGTTCAACCGGTAGGTTATATTTAGGGCCCCCGACGTAAGCCGAGGGGGTGTTTTAAAATAACAAACAAGCTGCGTCCCATATTAGGGCGAACTTTCAATAATGTGTGTGGGCGCGCGTGTGTGTATACTGTAAATCACAAATCATTTCTGTATTTTGTTTGTTCATTGTCAATTAACTGTTTATCCTTCCAAACCTGACTAATACACGGGTTAAAATTTCAACTCCCATTATGGCTACAAAGTCTAATTTAACAGTCACATTGGCGGACAGGTTATTCTAGATTTCTTTTATTTAATGTGACAATCAGTAAAAATCAAACTTCGAAGGATATACCCCTATCTAGTCGACTTTTACGAAAAGCTTATTACGGAGAGCAGTGAGCCTATTCTTTTTTTTCCCCGGAAACAACATGGTGAGATTTTTTTTTAAAGTACTTAACAATAATCATAACGTAAATAACTATATTATGAAATTTCTAAACAAATAATTAAAAAGAGAACGCCTATATAACGGTGGATTAATCAAGTAACAGAAAGTGTATTGATCGGCGGTATTGATGATTGTTTATTTATATAACGGTGAAGAGAGGGCGGGGCTTCCTTACATATTTTTTCTGAGCTCAATGACCGTAAACCCTCAGGTTCAGGCACCCCTGCTCGGTGTGGAACAGTGACGGTGGTAAACAAGAACACACTACACACCTAACCTTTCAGTCAGCGCCACCGTTGTAAACATCTCAGTGGTGTCACCCCCCCCCCCCCCCCACCCTTTCACCACGCCGCCAAAATTTACATCCAGCCCTCTCCCATACCAAGCTCTTTCAGCCTAAAGAATGCGCCCCTTTCAAAAGACCGTGCTTTCTTTCTTAGACACAATAAAGACCGACGGTTCTCGCATGTGGGCCACAGATGCTTACGTAATCATTTACGAATGCTACAATAACTGGAGAAGGAGAAGCTGCCGGCTGAAAGGGGTTCGTAAAGTGTGCATTTCGCGCAAATATTCAGAACCGCTGATGCAGCTCGGATCCAGTCACTTGACATTCCGCTACACGTACACGAGTGAAGAGTTCTATTTGTGGTCACCTAAGCAAGTGTGCAAAGCAAAGTCGCAAGCGCCTGGTCGAGGGCAGGTAGCAACAGGCTGCTTGAGATTATGCTACCTAAACTAAATTATTATTATTTTTTAAATATTTAGATTATGTTCCTTAGCTTCCCTTTCTATATTTCTGTCTTTCTGTTTTTTGCAAGTATCGGTCTCTCAGACATCGTCATCCACGCCTCACAGCTAACTAAGGGCTAATCAACTAAGTTTACTCAGGGGCCCCCATTGGAAAAGAAAATGTTGATCGTCTCTGGCCAGAGACCCACGCCCCAGCACAGAATACAATGCATTTGATTTGGCCCGCCAGCTGAATGGCTTCGTATTAAAGTCTGTTCTTGAGACAGCTTATAGGGAAAATCTTATTTAGTATAACTATACAGTATACTGTTCATGCTGTATAGAACAGCATAGTACAGTATAATGCAGTGCATACAGTGCAGCAAGTAAAGTATAGTACAGTAATGTATAATATCGTATAGTTAGTATAGTATACATTTAGTACTTTACAGCAAGTATAGTACGGTATAGTAAAGTATCGTATACCAAGTTTAGTATATAAGAAGCAATATACACAGTACATCTGAGTTATGTACAGAAAGGTCAGTGGTAGACATTCTTTGTGGGTTTCATTGGCACAGATACATAGCAAATATGAGCTGACAGTTTGCCTTGAACCTGGAACTACTAGTACCTAATTTATTCAGTTTCTGTCTGTTTCATCACAGCGTACGTACTATTCTTGGTTGGTATGTGTCAGGAGATGCTTCCCCACACCGAAAACAAAAGAAGCTTGACCGAGCAGTTACCAAGAAAAGCACAAGCTAATTTTTTGTTTCTTCCACATCAATTATCTTCTTCTTCTTCACGTTTACCGACTGTAAACTCCGGCGGAAATTTCTTGTTGCCTGTCCACTTCAGGACTCTAGTCCTGTTCCATATTCAACCCGCTCCTTTATTCAATTCTCTGATCAACGAATATGATGCCATTAATCTGACATATTTAACCCGCTCCTTTATTCAATTCTCTGATCAACGAATATGATGCGATTTATCTGACATATTTGACCCGCTCCTTTATTCAATTTTCTGATCAACGAATATGATGCGATTTATCTGACATATTTAACCCGCTCCTTTATTCAATTCTCTGATCAACGAATAAGATGCGATTTATCTGACATATTTGACCCGCTCCTTTATTCAATTCTCTGATCAACGAATATGATGCGATTTTTCTGACATATTTAACCCGCTCCTTTATTCAATTCTCTGACCAACATACCCACGCCCACTGCTGTCTTTCCTGGATTACATCCAGCTTCAGGGGAAAAGTTGCCAGATGGATCCAATTCAGTATAGCGACACATAGCTGCAATCTCCGGTGGAAAATTTCAGCTCTTCGTGCACATCCGGATTTTAGTCTCTTTCTAGAACCTGAGTGTTGTGTGTACATCCATTTTACAGATCTGACATACTGT
This sequence comes from Candidula unifasciata, assembly GCA_905116865.2. Classification (NCBI taxonomy): domain Eukaryota; kingdom Metazoa; phylum Mollusca; class Gastropoda; order Stylommatophora; family Geomitridae; genus Candidula; species Candidula unifasciata. Next base: position 589,067 of record CAJHNH020000580.1, read on the forward strand.
ATGCTGACTGTCGGTTACTTGCGTCTCAGGCAGATGCACTCGGATTTCGAAGGAAGCTCCCAATGAATCGATTCCTACGGCATACTTGTTGGGGAGGCAGTGAGTCTGTTCCTTGTCTCCCCCACAATAGGGCCCCGGAACCTACAGAGGAAGATGTGACTACCCCAAAAAACAAAGACAGGTCTAGTGTTTAATTTATCTGCATATCATGTACGGGACACTGCAAAACAATTTCAGCCTTGGTTGACTATGTGTGGTTTTACTATACAATTTAGCGTACAGTAGTTTGCCGTTCCTAAGTGAACAGTCAGGTTTAATTTTACTGTCGAAATCAACGCAAAGCGGTTTGCTGCCAAATGGTCTGCAGCTGAATCATACCGGTATTGTATTAGTATCTAAATAAAAGAAGAACAGAGATTACCCACTCCACTGGAGCTACGAGTACAACAAATGGAGGTTGAAGTAAAAGAAGCACAAACACAGGAGAAAGAAGAAGAAACTGTTTCAAAAGCTAAAACAACCGGGAAAACCCACACGAGACACTAAGACAGAGCGTCTAAAACACTTGAGACAGCAAACCCAGGGAAATACTTCAAACGGCTGCTCCTTATCAGGTGTGTCAAGAAACATTCTCTCCATAGCTGCAGACAACCTCACTGGTCCAGACCTCGACAAAAATGGCTGGCATGAAAAGCAACAAAACCTAGGCATAGACATATGCCTCAAAGAATAAACAAAGAAAAACCACTTACCACATATATAACTCAAGCTTGCATGGGGGTGGAACGTGGTCTTAAGTTTTTACCCCTCGAAAGAACGAACGCACGAGATGGTAGCAAGCAACGGATTTGAGGAATAAAGGAAGGAACAAGCACATCGCAAGCAGTTGAAAGCTACACAGTGTCCAGATAGTTCTACTAAACCCAGCAGTGGACAGCCTAACAAAGAAAGCAGAAAGAATGTGTCCTTCGCTGAAGAATGACACGACTTGTATCAGACTTTCATCTCTTGGGATTTTGGCTCGACAATGCTGATAATGAAGTACCCAAACTCTTTGAAAAGAACACGACCAACCAACGTCTAATCCTAGACAGTCCGTCTGAGCTGAGCTGAATCGTGATCTGAATTACAAGCTAATTAATATGCCTCTCGGCAAATGTGAAAACCTAGTGCCCTTTTGGTATACCACAATAGTTTCTGAGCCGGTGTAGTGGAAGGATACATAAAGAACACACTCCCCGTACAGATGAATACTACAAGGAGGTCTGAACTCGTGATTGCCGGGCCGGCAACAAAGCTCGCTACTCACTGCGCCACTGGCGCTCCCTGGGGTCAAGGCATCTGTTTTAAAGGTAACAGTTGTAGTTTGCTTATATGCTCATCTTGCCTTTCTTCTGAGCAGTCAGGGTCTACAAGATCCCGTAGTTACAGCCATTTGCATCATACCGAAGTGATCTGTTCGCTCTTCCATGTTGCTCACGTGCTTTCTAAGAGTCATCTGACCCGAATCTGTCATGGATTGCATCAGTTCATCACAAAGTGATGCGGATCAGTCTGTCCGTCTGCTTGTTCACGCAGCTGGTGCTGCAGAATCAGACGTATAACAATGATTCATGACAATACCCACCCATGTGATGTGATTACCTATACAGATGGCCCTGTGTTGAGAGGTAGACGAAGGTCCCGGTAGTTAGAGTCCTTTGGATATTTCTGCCGGTATGCTGGGAAACGAGCAGGCAGATAGATTGGCCGGCTCTGCACCATTTGCTGGTGAATTGATGAAAGACAAGCTAGATGTTGTGAGGGCCCCTTGGGAGCGAGTAAACAGTGCAGAGGCACAAACAGATGATTACAGGAAAATTGCGCTGTGATGAGTTATTAGCGGATCTGGCCGACGCTCAATACCCATGGGAAAGGCGAGACGGAAGTATAATTAGACAGTTACTGGTACCATCGGAACTGGAACTCTTGGCTTGTTGCCGAAGATAGGGACGCAGCGCTTATGGGAGTTTCCTGGGTGCTATGATGTCGATTCTTAATTCAACATTAAACAATCATGTCCCAAAATACCGAAAAACATTGATGGTAAGATCCATATGACGCTCACTACGCTTGGGTTGCAAAGCAAAAACAGACCATTCTACACCAAGCAGGCATGTCTTTATAACCCTAGTATAAGAATACTAGGGTACCAGGTGCAGTCCGGGAAAGTAAAGGCGGCCGGTGTGATGCTGGCCACGTCACCCATCTTGTGCCGATTGGTCTATAAAAATAAAGGTCTAGCCCTATATGCTCTATTCGTCTAAAAGCGTGGAAAATAGACCTTTTATGAGAACAGAAGTTGGGAGCGGTCACTGTGGCTTTCGGTTGGATGGAATCAGTTGAGCACATAAGTCGTGCCTAGGAAAAACGCTATGAGAACCTTTGATTTAGATCAGAACACAAAACTCTTAACAAGATGTAGAACGAAACGTTGAGTTTTATTGTTTACGTTTGCCTGAAAGTCTGCTTTTTGTATTGAGTAAACATTTACACCTGTTGAGCTAGCTTTGTCTATACGTGCATAGGTCAGTGATTTTCTATCTTGCCGTCTCACTCTCTATCTCTGTGTGTGTGTGTGTATTGTCTCTCTCTGGCGGAAAAATGAAAGCTGATGATGATATTGATACATACCACCAGCTGGTTTAAAATGGTTATCAGATAATGACTGGGAAGTAAAGGTGACCGGCGTGATGCTGACCACATAAGCCATCGACTGGTCTGTAATTACACAGGCATATCACCTTATGCTCGATGTAGCAAAGACGTCACTAGGGTCATATATCTTAGTTTTTCTGTTTTCTTAATTTTTCTGTATATGATAAAAATTATGTACCTTAACAGAACAATGTAATAGTTTCACGTGATTTATTCTTTAAAGCGGAGTTCTTCAGCAGGTAAGCCGCGGTGGAATAAATTTGTGCTTGTTTAGTGTTCCGGTTCCCCCACTGTGGGGAAAACAAGAACAAACCCACTGCCTCCCCAACAAACAAAACTCAGGTCCTGGTACAAAGTCGAAGTAGACGAACAACCAGGACCTTCCACCTAAGTTTGCAACCGGTGAACGAAGAAGAAGAAGAAGAAGAAGAAGAAGAAGAAGAAGAAGAAGAAGAAGAAGAAGAAGAAGAAGAAGAAGAAGGAGAAGAGGAAGAGGAAAAGGAAGAAGAAGAAGAAGAAGAAGAAGAAGAAAAAGATGCTGTCGGGCGGGATGAAACTTCTTCTGCGCTAGCACTAAATAGGGTGGCTGGCATGTTGCGTTGTAGCTTACAGCTAGGCTGCGATATCTATGCCTTTCGGCCCAACATATCCAATTTCAGCAAAACTCTAATAAGTTTTCTTTTTTTTTTCTCCCAAAATGAGTCTCTGGAACACAAACGGGAAGCCGGTAAACTTTCGGTGAAGGTCGGAACAAAAAAATCAAGCACAGCTTATAAGGACATTTGCAGAACCAACCCCAGCATCTGGGGGAAAGAAGCAGGCAAGATGGGGGGGGGGGGTGTCTGTAGTTTTACCTGGCAACTTTACGTTTACTAGTTTTCCAGTGCCCACTCAACGGTCGGGGCTCCACACCACTATGTTTATACAAAGGATCAACATCATGGCGGTGGTAACCCATAAGTGCCTCGGTTCTACTTCTAACTCAATCCTGAGTCCGAAGAATCTCAGCGCAGTGCACTAACTCCGTAGCACCAGCGAGGATCCTGAAATACTTTAGGTAGATTTTTAACTCCAAATTTTGACCCGGCAGCGATGTTAGAATACTCTTTTCGATTTCCAACTGACAAGGGATTTTTTTAATGTAAAAATACACACGGGCATCAGGTCTTACTACACAGAGACCAGTGGAAATTATTATAAGTACACGTGCAGAAAAAATCCAAGCCTTGACCGGGACCTCGAGCACTCGTGGCGGACGCCATGCCTCGAAACTATCAGTCACAGACCCCCCCCCCGGTCGAACTCAACGCAATGCGGTCTGCTGTCAAACTGCCCGAGTCTTAACTGAGTACTGCAGACCGGTTCGCAACGCCCAAGCAAGAGACGCCGAGTTTCGTCTAAAGCAGGGCTTTCTTTAGATTATATCTAGGTCGTCTCCATGTGGGACGCAATTTTTCGTTATTACGAAGCACCATCCAGGTGCCCCAATATAGAACGCGATTTCCGGGACCTCTCCACTGGTGATTCTCATTTGCATGGTGGCACTTTGTGTCACTGGGTGTTTATCTCTCTGTGTGATGTCCTGGTATGGTAAAATGTACTTACTTACTGGTGATAGGCAACGGTACGCAGTACCAGCACATCTTTTCTTCTGCGCTAGTGTAACAGACACTTTGTGGTGAGTACCGGCAACTTTTCTTCACACAAAAAAAGACCCTGGTTTTACATATTTGAAAAACATAACTCTGGAACAGACAGAGTAATAACAATTACTGAGAATCTTTCTATGACATATTTTTCAGCTTAAACACTCCTGGCGATCTAGAGCAGCTTCTGTCTATTCATACTTCTTTTTCTTCTGCCTTTCTATCCCCCCATGGAGCATAGGCCCTCAACCAACTTAAGCCAAGTCGTTCTATCTGTTGCTATCGCATGCACCTCTCCCCATGTCCTTCCCATCTTTCTAACTTCATTCTCCAGCTCCCTTCTCCATGTGTTTTTAAGCCTTCCTTTATTCATAGGCCCCTGTGGGTTCCAATGTGAAAACAAATTATATTGTTCTCCGGTTTTCTCAATTTGTGTCCTATTCAAAGCCAGCGACTTGTCTTCACCTCTTGGTCCACTGGAGCTTGCTTAGTTCTCTCACAGAGCTCTAAATATGTGAACTGTACATGCCCTTAAATTCCCTCTATTCTGCGCATGCACCAGTTAATGAATGTCTAGTTTATTACTAATTTGCCTTGGCTGTTCTCCGTGTTTCCGCCCTATACAAAAGTATTGATCTGACATTAGAATTAAAAATGTTGAGTTTAGTATTTCTTTCATTCATACAGTGCGTTAGTAAATTCAAATTTCAGTTACAACATCTTGGCGGCATGCTTGAAACACCAGCATAAACAGACACCACAACGAGACAAGACAAAACAAGCACTAAAATAGTTACATTTGTATACTGCTGGTGCCAGTTTGTGTGCACAGCATATTTTAACACAGCGAAATAAACTTAGATGCAAAATACAGTGAAACTCCACAATTCGTCATTAATTTGTTTCTGTGAGGAAGACGAATATTTAAAAAGACGAACATCAAACAAAGAACTGTCCAAAAATGGTTTAATCCATTATCCAGCCCCGGATTGTGCCTAAATATTCTTTCAAACACACACACACACAAATTCACTCGAAAATCTGTCTAGTAAATCATTGCAAATACATCTTAATCGTATATTACTGTACTTACTGCTTTATCATTATGACAGACATTTATTTGTAGTGATGACGTAAATGTCAGGGAAAATACACGGAAAGAGAAGAAGGACGTAGAGCACGAGGTAGACCAAGAACAAGATGGAAGGATAACATCAGAGAAACTCTACAACTGCACGATGTGCCTATGGTCGAGGTAGCCAGAAGAGCTAGAGTCAGAACCTTATATCTCCCACAGCGGTAAAAGAGGAAGTGAAGAAGAAGAAGAAGAAGAAGAAGAAGAAGAAGAAGAAGAAGAAGAAGAAGAAGAAGAAGAAGAAGAAAAAGAAGAAGATGACGTAAATGTATTGTAGGCCTTTACAAATACATAAATAAAACTGTAAAAATAATGTTCACTTGTGGTTGGGAACTATTCTTTGGAAGGGAAGTCACCTTTCATTGTGGCATCGGGTAATGTCACTTCTAGTGATTCATGTGCTGAAAATTCAGTAGCATTTCCGGACGATTCACCAGCATTCGTGTTTTTTTTTCCAATGTTCACCAATGTACTTATTTTCCGAAAATGTCCAAACATATCGTAATCAAATTAATTTATCGCTTAATTAACCATTGCGATGTTTGGGTGACACTTCTCGACGACAACCTGCATTTTTTGTCTAAGTGGACAACCATTCCTTAATTTCAACACTTGGAACGGCCTCAAATAAAAACCCACAACTGTGCGTAAAAACCCAGCATTGGCAGCCCTGCTTTCATGTGTGCTCTGAAGGAAACGGCGATGGAGGGTTTAATTTCCGGAAAACGAGGCAGAGATGCTTAGGCAAAGGTGGACACAAGAGACTGGAGGAAGAAGAAGATTCAAATTTTATCCAGTCCAGATGTCATTTCATCTACGCCACCTACGCCACCAAAATAATCACCAGCGTCACATCTCTGACAACCCTTTGGCTATTCAGTATCACCGTATCAGATCCACCGTAGCATGGTGTCAACAAATCTCACCTCTGACCTTTCAACGGCTGTCAAGTTTAATCTGATCTGTCTTTGGACAGAAGCTCCACAGGACATCGTTTGCTTCGGTCAATGACTGACCCACTTTCAGCATTGATCCGTTGTCCGTGTTCGACATGAGGGTCTTAAGGCTTTCAGATACCCCTGATCACTGATTCTCAAATTATGAATTGCTGTGACCTTCTTTACTGTATAATGATGAATTCCGGCGCAAACGCCTAGTTTTGTCGCAATTAACATTTCTTAGCATACATAACTGGAACAAAGAAGAAAAAAAACCACATTTATGACCGATACTTCTTGCAGTTGGTTGAAAGTGGTCAATTTTGGTTTAGTTTTTTTTTTATAGTAGATAAAAAATGGCTTTGGAATGCATCTAGACCAGTGTTTCTCAACATTCTGACACGAGCGACCCACAAAAACAGGGGAATTGTTTCTCTTTGGGATAAGGTAAACAGTGCAACAGAATCTTGAGAGAATGAATAAGCTGTAAGTGGGCAGATTTTCTACCAACACGGTTGGGGGAACACACATGCGAACTTTTCAGTCACGTTTCAAATGGCAACCTCAGTCTGGGAACTCTTCGCTGGCTACTGAAGAAGGCAACGGAGCACGTGTGGGAATGTACCGAGTGCAGTGAGGTTTTGCTACCCTTTACAGGACGTTGCAGAACCAACCCCAGCACTTTCTGGCTGTAGTGGTTTCTCTAAGCAAATTTACGTCCAGTAGTTTTCCACTGCTTACTGAAGGGTCAGCTCTCGGTACCACGGTCGAAACCATCGCAAGACAACCGTCCGCGGCAGGGATCGAACCCGGCACCCTGACATCACGAAGCGCTTTGCTGTAACGTAAAATCTTGATTCATTCTTTATTTCAAAAATATTATAATTTTTATTCAGCACATTTTTATTATTTTTTTTATTTAACATTCACTTAGACAACGCTTAGACCTCACGCCACCCGACCCTCTAAAAAATGTAAGCCTCATTCCCTCCCCCTTTTTTGTGTCGGTTTCTTTAGAAAGCAGGCTGTGGGTAAACAAGACACCTAACGTCATCAAGTCCAGTAGGGACGCCTGACAACACTGATGGTTTCCTGTTTGCCCACAACCCTCTGTCCCTCCCTTATGTTAAATTTCCCCCAAATCAAGTTCTTCCCGTTTGATGACGCACCGGAACAGGTAACACCTGTGGCAAAGGTGAAACCTGCGGGACAGATGTGACATTTGAATTTTAAAACAAGACAAACGACCCGGGAAATGAACACGCAGGTAATGACAACAGGCTTGATGAAGATGTGCAGAGAGAGAATAAAGATTCGAGTGAAAGTCGAAGTTAATGACAGGCTTGATGAAGATGTACAGAGAGAATACAGATTCAAGTGAAAATCGAAGGTAATGACAGTCTTGATGAAGATGTACAGAGAGAATAAAGATTCAAATGAAAGTGGAAGGTATTCTTGACATCTTCCACCCATTTGAATCCAAGACTGATGAGTTGGTCTTTGCTACTGCAACCCTATTCGTTTACTGTGGAATATATTCCTGGTAATCAGAATGTGGGAGCAGATTTCTTGAGCCGTCACCCCTTGTCTGATAATTCACAGACTGAAGGTGATGAACAAGCTGAAAGTAGTGAGTCCATGGATGTGTAGATGGCTGATCATTGTTCATTCGCGAAGTACGCTCTTGCTTTTGGGGGGGGGGGGGGGGGTACTGTCAAGGAATGACACGCCACTACACATAATCTTAAAAGAGTCGGAACCTGTATTACCCGTGCTTGACAAAACTTTCAAACTTGGACTCGTCCGGAAAGGTATATAGTCCCTTATATCGATATATACCTTTATCGGATAAAATTATAATGTCTACACCTTCTAGTTGCTTTGACTTATAGTCATTTTCAAATTTACAACTGTAGGATAATTATTGCTGGGGTTATTTGAATATTCCTAGAAACCGGTTTACTCCTTGCTCATGTATACAAGGAACTTCTTCTTACCGACGCGAAGCTTGATTTTGTGCGGGCATTCTTCTGCCGGCATTCCTAGAACCCAGATGTATTCATCGACGCCTCAGTAAATTTCACTTTAAGAAGGCGGCCTGTAGTGTCTAGGACTTTTCCTATGCTTGGAATGAAACCTATGTAAAGAGCTGGCAGATTAATCACAGTCCTACCAACATCCACCAACCAACTATCCACCAGCTAACACCAGTAAATGTACCTGGCATCATCAGGTTGTGCCATATACAACCATCATTTTAACATGGCCAGAGAGTGTGAGTGAGCTCCAGAGCAGGTGAACATTTGCAGAGATTATCCCTAATCGAGTGTACCAGTCTTCAGGGGCTTGGTGGAGCTCAGAGACAGAGTTGTGACCTGACTTGTGGGAGAGACTTGTTGAGTTCCTATACAGTTCGGTGTCCTCTATGGTGAGGTACTCCTCTATGACTAAATCCACTGGAAGCAGAACTACCAGAGTCAAATGCAGACAAATCACCAGGAGCTGAGGGGAACATCAACCATAGAACTCTGATAAGAGCCAGTTTTGTTTCTATATCATGCGTTATTCACCACAGGTCAAATGGATTCCCATGATGACAATGTGTTACTTCCAGGACTTTCTGGCTGTTTCAATAATCGTTGAGTCGAGTCACTGTATTCTGGGATTCATCCACTGAAATCTGGTGTCCACTTCACTATCTAATGTATATGTTGTATTGATTACATGCATTCATTTTCATGGATGACTTAGGTGTCTCTATTTCACTGTTCTAAGTGTTTAGCATGATTGTGTGTATGAATCGTAAATATTATATGTGTTAACATGGTTATGATAATAAACTATCATAACCTGGGGGCTTTTTTTTTATAGTAGTGGGGGTGTCCAGCCAAGTGTGCCTAGGAATATTGTATTCATATACAGATATATTTTGTAGTGCCAATACTTGAGTTGCCCTACTCCAGAAATAGGTTGAGCGTATATTGGCCACGGGGCATCCCTTAGACCAATACGAGCCAAACATAATTATTTCTGAGTGCGGTTGGTTCTTAAGGAGAAATCCTTAAATCAGGCACGTGACAGGAGTGATATGTGACACAGATGAAGATGTACAGAGAGAATAAAGATTCAAGTGAAAGTCAAATGACCGACTTCATTGCACCACGGTTATCCTGTATGCCTCGGCCGCTTTCAGCTGGCCGCCTTCAGATAACTTTGCACAGAGTGAAATTTTACTCTCACAAAGACAGCGAAATTTAACTCTTACAAACAAAGAGAAAATAACTCTTACTAACAAAGGGAAATTAACTTCCACAAAGGGAGGGAAATTAACTCTCACGAAGACATGGAAATTAACTCTTAAAAAGAGAGTGGAAATTAACTTTCACAAGCAGAGGAAAATCAACTCTCACTAAGAGAGGGAAATTACGTCGCACCACCGACCCCTAACATTTTTTCAGGAGGTGGTGGGAGGGGGGGGGGGTGTCGTTACCTCAGCGTACTGTGTCCACAGGTATTGGGTTTCCTCCGTACCAGCCACCCTTCTACGGGCTAACGATAAACAACAACCTGAACGCCAACACATCGAACTTAAAAATTAAACCTCAGTCTTCCAGAGATCTGCCAAATAAACAACCAGCGTAGTTTCCAATTACATAAACAAGCTGGCAAATTACAACCACGTGAGGCCGCTGTGCGTGGCCTAGTCAATTAGGGGCACTTAGTATCTGGCTGGTTCCATTATGTTACGCCAAGCTAGGAGAACTTGTAATCGTCGGCACAGCGGGAATTGGCCTTGACATCTATTCTAAACATGAAGTGCAATGCCTTCTTCGCTATCTCAAATGCCTGCCTGGCTGGGCGACTATGACTATGCAACTCTCCTCTCTAGTGATGGTGTTAAACAGTTAGGCTGCAATATATTCACCTTTTAAGCCAAACACATCCGATGTCAGAAAACGTATAATTAGTTGCCTTTTAGGACATATTTGTTACAGGGCAGTGAGTATACTGTTCCGCCCCCAACCCCTCCTTGGGACCCCGAAACCCATACGAGGGAAATCGACCCGCAAACTATTTCTCTCAAAGGTGCTTAACGGCAACAGTTGACGTCGATGATGGTAAGTGTCTGGGTCATTAATAATTATTATTACTATTTTTAATGATAAAGAGTGAAAAGTATGTGCCCGGGTAGATATGTCAAAGCGTTCGTACCAAGACACATATTTAAATATTTATAAGTAGAGGTACTTTGAGTCGGCTCTGTGGCTTAATCGATGCGAACGCTTCGTAATGCCGGGATGCCGGGTTCGATCTCAGCTGCGGGCCATGCGCCTTGCGTTGGTTTCGACAGTGGTATCAAGAAAGCCGACAGTCCAGAAAGCAATGGCAAACTACTGGACTTAAATTTGCCTTGAAAAATCACACAACAGCTGGAAGATTCTGAATCTTTTTCATGAAACTGCACCTTCCATCGCCGTTCTCTCCAGACCACTATAGCGTCGACATGTCCAAAATACCTTAGCTTTCGCGAGAGAATGCTGTTTACGAGCCAGATCTCCTTGACGTTCAGGTCATGCAGGACATCGACATTTGTCTTGTTCTTGGTCCACTTTATTCTAAGAATCTTTCTGTAGCATTTCAGTTCAATGGCACTGATTTATTTTTTTACGACACCGCGAAAGTCTGTGACTCGCATCCATAAGTTACCACGGGAAAGCTGCGTGATCTCATATGTTTCCTTTAACTTTATTGCAGGTGCTATGCCGTAGGTTCTTCATGCTGTTTAGCCTCTTCACTTCTGAAGCAAGTTTCGTTAATATCTAGGCAGACATTAGCTTGGCTTGGCTTGTTTTGCGAAAGAAAGAAAGAAAAAAAGAAGAAGAAATCGTTACGCTCAACCAGCATCCCCAAAGGGGGAGCTTTAGGTTATAATTGTGACATTTCATTGATCGCCACCAAGTAGCCATGAAAAGGAATCTAGCAGTGTTAATGCGATTAAAGGAGACAGACCCAAATACTCTCTTGACCGACGCCGAGGTCGTCTACCCGCCAGCCAATGGGCGACAAGGTCACCGGTGATAGGTAAATTTTAGGGCGTTTAACTAGTTAATAAGTCGACGTCTGTGGCTTAAGATTTGCGAATGCGCTTTGTAATTAATTCCGTGATGTTGCGTTCGAGCCCAGCTACAGAAAATTCGACAGCAGACCGCCTTGCATTGGTATTGACAGCCGACTGTCCAAAAGGCAATGGCAAACTACCTAATGTAAAATTGCCTCGTGAAATCACAAACAGCCCCAAAAAAAAATGTCGAAGCTGGTTCTGCAACATACCGTAAAGGAAAGGATATGCAACTAACTAACCTATTAAGACAACTGAATTTGATTGTACTGTTTTATGGTTAAGACACCCAGGGTCTGGCACAGACCAGATGCCCACCTGATGGTCGATTCCAAGGTCTGTCCATGCTTGTGTGTCGTTTCTTCCCTTCCGGCTGCTACCCAGGAAAAGTAGGACATTCAGATAATGGAACATAGCAATCGATTTGACGGAGTAACAGGATCTAAAGGTTCGATACTCTGAGATTAAAGAATCTTAGTGCTGACGGCAGACTAACAGGATCTAAAGGTTCGATACCTTGAGATTAAAGAATCTAATTGTTGATGGCAGACCAAAAAGATCTAAAGGTTCGATACCTTGAGATTAAAGAATCTAGGTGTTGATGGCAGATCAACAGGATCTAAAGGGTCGATACCCTGAGACTGAAGAGGTCTCTATTCCAAAGTGGTCAAGCCGTTTGCCTCATACTCTGAAGGTCGTAGGTTCGTTTCACAGCTGCGCCCTTCAGTTCACATGAAATTTTTATAGAGATCCATGGGGATCGTCGCCGGAGCTATAGAGTTCGTGCTCTGTGCATCAGGTGGTTAGCAGTTCTGCAGAGACTGAGCCATATAGGGTAAACCTGGTGCAATGAAGACGATCCTCTCAACTTCAACCTTTAACCTTTAGACTAAAGGATCTCACTACTGATGGTAGACCAATAGGACAAATCCAATACCCGGTTCAACCTCTTTAAGGAAGTTCTAGTTAGACTGACCATAACAGATGACCACAGGAGCCCAACACAACCTGCAATCCTGCACGAGTAAGGATAAGGATGGAATTTGCAGTCGAACCAGCAAAAAGTGATACATGGAAATGTCACGGGAAGTAAAGATGGACAGTTTGTTGTTAGCTACTTTATCCGTCGAGTGACTAGTGGTGTAAAGCAGCGGTTCTTAAACTAGGTGTGTGGCACCCATAAGTGCTTCGAGGGTATGCCAAGGGTGCCGCAGCAATAATCAGATTTTTTTTTCAAAAACAGTGAAGGCAGCAGTTTAAAACAGATATCGTGAAGAAAGCAAAGAAGAGATTTTGTATGCAGGTGTATTTAGAAGACACTGCTACTGGCAACGCTGCAGTGTATTCTCAAAATAAGCTTATATATATTTTTTAAACAACAGATACAGGAGCAACAGCAAGCTTTCTGGGTCAAAGGATTTGAGGGTGTAATTAACTAAACTTCCCAAATGCATAAAGAAAATAATGCAAAACTTATCTAAACAGTTTCATTCAGAGCATTAAAGACAGCTGGGTGGTGAATTGATACATGACAAGGCAGGTGTGGTAAAGGCTCTTTGGGAACAAGCAACGGAATCAATAGAGAAAGAACATTATTATGGCCTGAAGAGAATGAGGCACCTGGGTGTAACCAGAGGGTCTGGCCAGCTCACTGCGCTCAGAGGAAAGGCAAGACAGATTTTTAACCAGATTGTGACCGGTACCAACAGTACTGAAACTCTGCGCGCTTGCTGCTGAAGATGAGGACGGGGCATGCACGGGAATGCCCCGAGTGCTGTGATGTCAATTCTTGACTTAACTCAACTCAAAACAGCTGAACATAAAATGTGCATTTTGTTTTTCGTTAGTATTCAAACCACTTTAGGTGTGGCGTGCCGCGAATTTTTTTTTTTTTTTAACCGGAAAAAAGTTTTAGAACCGCTGGTGTAAAAAAGAAGTCCAATGCTATGTTCTCGATGTGCTAGTAGCGTGAAAAATTGTCCTTCGCCTGATATCCTGATCACACTTTTAAAAATACCTTTTTTGTAACCACCAGGTTACAAGGAAAACTTGGTAGTGACTCATGGCTAAAAACTTAACGAAACAAAGAAATATCCTAAAACTACGTATGCGGGGCTATAAGTTGAAGCAATAAGTGTATGGAGCTAAGGCCCCGATACATTGGAGGACAATCAAGGACTGGAGGTGTTGTGTCGGCTCATCACCCTCACACATTTTCGGGAGCCCCTCAATGGACCTAAGCCTTGTTTCAGTGCCTAATAATAGGCTGAATGGCTAATACACATGGCAAAATATTTAAAATAAGATGAAATGTATAAACAACTGCTATAATAAATATAATTTGTAATATGGTGGGTAGGGGCCAGTTGCCCCCCCCCCCTCCCATTTTTCCTCAAGTAAAATTATTCCGGAAGGTGGTGTTGGAGGAGGGGGATAAGCACCTGTAGGTTTCGTCGCCCCTGAGGGGGGGGGGGGAGGTGAATTATTGACGGTCTCGGGCAAAATGAGGTTAATCAACATGTGTCTGGGGCAGGTTAGGTAAATTAACACGGGCGGGGCTCAGAAACTGCGTTAACTGAATGAATGAACGAAACCTTTTCTGCTTAGGCAGCATTCGTGATCTAAACGTTTAGCTATTTTTGTTTCGTTGTGATTTCATGTGTCCGGATCGTATTCTTCGCATATGTATAATGGAACACTCGCGCCTTTGTAAACTAATATTGTTCTAGGGCAAAATGATTTTTGTTTTTATAAGTAGTGGTAGTAGTAGTTTTTGGAGTGGTAGTGGTAGTAGTAGTATAGTAGTAGTAGTAGTAGTAGTAGTAGTAGTAGTAGTAGTAGTAGTAGTAGTGGTAGTAGTAGTTTTTGGAAAAGAAGAAGAAATGTTAATGGTTCAATGAAAGGTACAAGAACACATAACTGACAAAGAGACTGGTAATCTTCTAAGTCAGTCGGTAACGCTGATCTGCATAGCACATGATGATGACAGCTGTTTTTAGAATTATAGCATTATCATTATTATGCCTGTATGACCAACAGCAAGTTTCTCTTGTGTATAAATAACTGAGAATCGTTCTGAATGACCTTGGAAGGTACCTGTCGCGCCAACGCAAAAACAACATAGGCTGGGGGGGGGGGGGCAAAAACAAAGGGGTTGAACTCAGGCACAGCTGTCTAAAGGCGGCAATGGTTCAAACCTCTTGATGAGCACCCCCCACCCCCCTCCCTTTTTTTTCTCCACCCTCATTTTTGAAGAGGGGCGGGTGGGGGTTATTTCAAGGTGCCTCATAAATCAAGTTCCCGCACCTGTGCGTCACACTTCAGTGACTGGGTCTGCCATAACACTAATACATACAGTGGACAGATTTCAAGTTTGGCATTCCAACAGATACCAAGCTGTAAAGGTACAGTCAGGAGACTTAAACCAGCCTCACTGCATACGGTTATAAACCATAAGTGCTCTGCCACCAGTACGGACAGCTGATAAGAAACTGTCCGCCTGGGTCGTGGGTCGCTGTCCGCACGTAACTCTGTAGCTACAGCGACGTTTCTCCATTTATCCCAGACTGTAACTCTGGTACCCATTTCCTAGCTAGAGGCTTGGTGAACCTAGTGGAGGACATGAATCGCACCACAGACTTCAAACAGATCTGCGGCCTTCTCTGAAAACCACTGGCAGTGAAAACGACTGTTCAACCGTGCCTTAATCATGTATCTTCACTATTTCTCGAGTGGATCTGTAAAATGGATGTGCACGCAACAATCAGGTTCTGTAAAAAGACTTATATCTGCAGGTGGACGAATAGCGATAAGGAGGGAGAAGCAAAGGGAAAAGGAAAAAAGGAGAAGAAAAAAAAGGAAGGAAAGAGAGAAAAAAAAAGAAAGAAGTAAAAAAAAAATAGTGGCAGAGGAAGGGATAAGAAAGAGGGGAACTAAAGGGGAAAAGAAGAAAAGTAAAAAGGAAAAGGGGAAAGAATCAAGAAAAAAGAGATAGAGGGAAGAGAAAGAAGAAAGACGGGTGATGGTAAAGACGTAGTTCACATAGTTGGTGATGGTAAAGAAGAAGAAGAAGAAGAAGAAGAAGAAGAAGAAGAAGAGAAGAAGAAGAAGAAGAAGAAGAGAAGAAGAAGAAGCTTTAACCAGCCAGTGCGAAGAATAAGAAGAGTCCGACGAAGTCACTATATTACTAAATTACTGAGTTACAGTAAGATTAATGCATTACTATTACTTGAATACAATCAAATATTAAATTAATTCACTATTTTACAGGCCGCACCAAACTGAACGCCAATGCCTCTAAAAAAAACATTACTGATTTGTTAACAGCTAAAACCGAGAGTAAAAAAGCATGAGAATATCAAAAAAAAAGTAAATACAACTATAAATGGAGAGAAGCAACAAACCAAGATATAGTTGAAATCTGTGCAGATTAATTCTTGCACCCTCTGTATGATCTTGTCTATAGTTAACAATTATAACGATAAGATAATTAACAATTAAATTAAGTTAAGGTGATATGTAAATGTAATTAATTCAGGTTATAATGTAGAGAGAGGGAGAACTAAGTCCAGTCAAGTTGTTCCAGATACACACTGACACAAATCAAATAACTTACTTTTTTGGTCGAACAAACAAAAGAAAAGTCCCTAGTTGTGGTACTCCGAACTAACAAGAGATAATTACAACTAGGCACATGTCCAAACGACTCTTATCTCTCCGTCAACGTTCTGCTGATTACACTGGAGCAAGGCACAATGTGTGTCCGTCTTGGCCGTAGTGTGCAGGAAGTCGGCGCGAAGTATGCAACACTTGAGCACGGAGCCGCCGCCACTGTGTATGTGAGAGTCAAGTGAGCCCAGCGAGGGGGTGTGTGTACGGCCCTGTGCTGAAACTTGTCAGTTATAGCTGTCCCCATACGCTGGTGACTAGTGCCTTGCCTAAATGTGAGACATTCTATCGTTTGAATAGAGGTGAGAGAACGTGGATTTGGAGGTCGTGTCATTGCATGAGGTTTAATTCTTTGTGTTGAGTAAGTGGCGTAGGCGACAATGTTTCTCAACAGGTCGCTTTTCCACGCCTTTAGGCGTACAGGGCTTGACCTATATTTTTATAGACCAATCGCCACAAGATAGGTTATGTGGTCAGCATCACGCCGGCCGCCTTTACTTCCCAGGACTGCACCCGGTACCCATTCATGGGTCGACCTGGGAGTCAAGGTTCTTTTTGTAAAAGCCCATCTCCGCCAGTGAGCGAACCCACGACTTTCCGATCCGCACACGAGTGTCTAGCCGCTACGCCACATGTGTTTATCCACATGGGGGCTGATACAAAGAAGCCATGACAGGAATAAGTGGGTGCTAGCCCCTTTATAATTTTCTTGGTGGTAAGGCTCAAGGGACTTGAGCCTTGTTTGATTGTACCGTAATAATTAGTTTTATGTGGATCCTATTCACATTTCCCGCCTATCTAACACTACGCGATCTTTCATTCATACTTTCTCAGACTCTTCTACGGCAAAGAAATGTCACGTTCTCTTCCCTTCAGTTTCCTCAACGCCGATGTCGCGTATTCTATACTACATAACGACACAGCTTTTAACGACCTAGCCTAAACCTAGGTCACACGAGAGACTCTCTTCGAAGAAAGCAGTACAACTTGACACCCCTCTGACCTAGATCAGACTGAGAAAGTGCATAGTTGTGCCAGGAAACGAGAACAGGTCTGTTATTTGGAACAGTATAAAAGCAAAGGTCCCTTTGCCACACATTTTTTGTACTCATCTTGTCATCTCCTTGTGAGATGCAATTTTTCGTTATTTGAAGCCCTACTCTGACTCTTGCCAGGGGCCACAATATAGCCCGACCATAAATATGGACTTAGGCTATGGCTGAACGCGGTTTCTGGGACCTCTCCACGGTGATCCTCTTCCACGTGGTGGCACTTTGTGTCATCGGGTGTTTATCGCTTGTGTGATGTCCTAGTGGTATATTTTACAGACCAGTCTGCACTTGGTGGGTGATGTGGTCAGCGTCACGCCCACCGCCTTTACTTCCCAGGACTGCACCTGATACCCACTCAAGGCTGGGTCGACCTGGGAGTCAAGGCCACGATCTTCCGATCCGCAGGCGGGCGTCTAGCCGCCAACGCCAGAATGACTCCCATTTGAAACATTATGACTATCACAAATACTTCAAAGGAGAACGTCTATGCGTGTTTCTACATTTTCTAGGGACAGGAAACGGCTCAGTTCTGCGAGATCGATGTCTGATAAAACTCACCAAACTAACCATTCGAGAAATAGTGAATAATAATAACATTATCAGACAGAGACTGTGGGAACAATACCTTGTCCTAGAATTCATACAGAAACAGCAGATCAAATGGTTTGGCCTCGTTAGAATGCAGCAACATCAAATATCATCACAGGCACTACACATCCGAAGATCTTCAAGAGGACGACCACGAAAAAATGAATCAACATCATTAAAGACATTCCGCGCCTTTTCTGCTTGGCAATAGAATTGTAAGTAAAAGGCATGTGCACGCAAAACTAGAGTGCTGGAACAAGGCCAAAATCCAGAAGCGGACCCATTACGTTAACAAGAAGGTGATCTCCTGCAGTCGCCTTTCTGTCCATCCTTTTCCTAATTAGTCTTGCTGTTCTGTTTGCTTCACATGTAGCCTCGTCCTTGTGTAGAGTTGTATGCCATCATCATCATCATCAAGTATAAGTACGAAGATGAATGAATTGGCCGATGCGGGCCCGAAAAGTTATTGAACAGTTAAGGACAGGAAATGACTGTTGTGCCAGGGAGGGGATCTCCTGCAGTCGGCTTTCTGTCCATCCTTTTCCTAACCAGTCTTGTTCTGTTTGCTTCACTTGTAGTCTCGCTCTTGTGTAGGGTTGGGCGCCATGCATTTCGGTCTTTAGTACACCGTTGATTAAAAAACAAACATTAGCCAAGTCGGTTATATTTGTGCCCGTCTTTTCCATTCCCTCTGGTTTCTGGGATGCTTTTAGAATTTTTTGAAAGAAGGAATGGTCGGTGAATCAACACAATGACGACATTTTGAGCACGGTGACTCAGTGTACAATACGGAAATGAAGTCAGTGTGCATTGTCTCAAGTGTGTACTTACATTCCAAGTGTGTCACACTGTTAAGACGTATGCCACTCCTCTTAGAGTAATATATGTAATGGTGTCTTTTCTGTTTTTGTTTTTAAAGCACCACTTAATATATTCTGACCCCGCCTACGTTTTACAGGTCTCCATAAGGAGAAGAAATAAAAATCATCATCATCTTCATCATTATCGTCCTATCTCATGGAGGTGGTTTTCGGGGTCCTATGGTGGGAAAAACAAAATAGACCCACTGACTACCTACAAGAAAGTCGTAGAAATTGACTAGCTGGGATCTTCCTTCGAAGTGGGGATGTATCTGCCTGAGAGGCAAGGAACGAACAGCTTGCCTACAGATGAATCAGATCTGTAAAACGGATGTGCATGCAACAATTCGGTCTGGATCAGGACTAGCGTCCAGAAGTGGACGAATGACCAGAACTTTGTACAGGAGTTTACAGCGAAAAAGATAACCCCATACCACCTCAAGTCGTTGGGTCGCCGTCCCTTTAAAGACGGAGTCCGTGTGCCTAAGATGCGAATAACCAACAATCTGCAAAAAAAATAAGACAGATCTGTAGAGTGAACGTGCACGCAAAACTCAAGTTCTAGAACAAGACTCAAGTCCAGGGGGACAGCCGGGATAGCGAAGACATAGAATCGAAGTTGTAGGTAGAGTGAGCAGGTATGCCGAATGTGCTCAGGTGTTTGTGGTCCCGTTCGACAGGCACACTGTGGGTATTGTACAGTCTTTATTTTATGTATGTGGTAGTTAAGCCTGCAGCGTCATTTTTGTAGACGGAAAATTGTTGTTTGTTGCTTTGTTTTATGGTATTTCTCCAGGACACGCATGTGTTTGGAAATAATAGCTGGTTATGCACAACTTGGTTGCTAAATTTTGCATAGCAAGCTAAATGTTGTAAGTGTCTTGTGTGTGTGTGTGTGTGTGTGTGTGTGTGTGTGTGTGTGTGTGTGTGTGTGTGTGTGTGTGTGTGTGGAGATTCTGGCGTCTCACGGGGGAGGGAGGGGGCGAAGAACAGATCCACTGCCCCCTAACAGTCATATCCTAAAAAGTAACCAACTAAAGGTTAGGGGGTGGGGTGAAGGGGTCCTTCGAAGTATTAGTGCGTCTACGAAACAAATAGTCTGCATACAAATCAGTAAGATTTGTAAAAACGTATATGCATGTGAAATTCACGTTTTAGAACAGTATCAGGTAGAAAAGTGGACGAAAAACCATAACAATGTTTGGCAAGTATGTTGTCGGCCACCAAACTGGTTATAAGGCGATGAAATTAAAAGTATGAATTTAAAAGTAAAATATAAACAACAAAAATTATAAGCGTATTGGATTTGTGTTAGTAACAACATAATTATAAACAGCCTTGCTGTATCGTGTGTATAATCCTTTTTCGCCACAACTATTTTTTTTTAATTTTTCTGCGTCTATGATTGTAGTCTAAAAGATTACTCTTTTTCTCATCTCATGATTTTTCAATCATCAGGGCTGTAAATTAAGGGATGTAACAGGTAGGTAGGTAGGTTATTGTATCCCAAAAGGACATCACAGAAGCGATAAACGACTGGTGAGGCAAAATGCCACCATGCGGATAAAGATAACCCGAGGAGAGGTCCCAGAAACCCTTTTCAGCCGTAAATACCATATCCATGGCTTGGTCATATCTATGCCCCGGCTATATTCAGGGCCCCCGGCAGAAGCCAGGGTGGGGTTTCAAATAAAATAAAAAACATTGCATCCTACATAGAGACGACTTTAATCAAAGGGACGTAACAACTGCAGATACGCTGATGACTGCGGGCACGAGCTACAAGACTTCATGTAACACTCATATGCATACATGAATGTAAACAGGCTTACCAAAGCCAAGGCAATATTCAATTCTACTTATTATAACTAAGAGAAGGCGTTGTCACAGTCAACCATGGATACGTCACCTAACCAGGTTGAGGGTCAGGCTTGTTTCTATAAATCAGCTGTGGACAGACAGGGTGCAAACATAAACATCCACTCGCGCACACACACTTACACATACGACCAAGCTATGAGTAGTGGCTAGCACGACTGCTTGTTGTTACTAGGGTCTTGTGTTCGAATCTCAATGGAGAAAGATTTTGACATCGACTCGAATGGTAAAATGTGACCTCGTCCTAATAATGACCAGACCAGGAAAATGCTGGTGAAATAAGGGCGTAAAATTGTGCAGATAATACTACCCGTATGGTGACCTTTGATCCATAAAGAAGGTGTTGCTGGTAACTTATGTCAAATAGGTGCATAAGTCCTGAATTGGTTTACCAGGACAAGGACATAAATTGCTTGAAGACTTATCTACTCTTCTCCAATGTCATCCCAGATACAGGTTCCACAACGACAAGTCTGTCCAGACTAGATAAGATCCATGTTTAGTTGGAAATCAGAGTGTCTCTGTCTGAGATTCAAGGAACCAGTAATCTGTCCACATATAAGCCAGATTTATTAAACGAATGCTTACGCTAAACTCAAGTCCTGGGGCAAAATCAAAATCCAGAAGTGGACGAACAGCCAACATTTTCCTCGAGTTTACAGCTAGTGAAGAAGAAGAAAAAGAAGAAGAAGAGGAAGAAGAAGATGAAGAAGAAAATTGGATCTCATCTTATGTGCGCGCAGCTCATATTTGGGCCTGTGCGTAAAAATAATACTTAAAATATGTAGGCCATGTAAAGAGCGGAGGGGGGGGGGGGGAAGAGAGAACGGCAATGGCTTAACAGATTACACCTAAAATCCTAACATTATAACCATCTTATAGAATGTAACGGAAGCCGCCGAGGTGTCGCTGCTAGACGCTCGCCTACCGATCGGAAGGTAATGGGTTCAGGTCGTGATGAAGTTGGCCTCTAACAAATGACATTGGCTCCGAGGTCTACCCAGTCTTAAATGGGTGCCAGGTAAAGTCCTGGGAAGTAAAGGTGGACGGCATGATGCTGATCACATCACCCACCGAGTGCAGATTGGTGTATTCAATATAGATCTCGTCAAATATGCCCAGCATGCTTGAAGGCGTGGAAAGGGGTCCTTTTACTTTACTAAAGTGTGGGAGCAGTCTGTAAAGGCACGTATGGGATTGCTGCTTTATCGGAGTACTACGCACGCATGGGAATGTCCGATGTACTGATTTGATTTGATTCAAGAACCGACATCACAGCACTCGGGGCATTCCCATAAGCGCTCCGTCCCCATCTTCAGCAGCCAGCGAAGAGTTCCGATACTAATTGTGCCAGTAGCATTCTGATTAAACGTCCGTCTTGCCTTTCCTGAGCCTTGAGCATTTGCCAGAACCTCTGGTCACTCCCCGCTGCATCAGTCTCACCAAACTGTGGTGATCCATATGCTCCTCCGAACTGTACACGCTCCCCCACAAGGCACTAACCAGGTCTGCCCTATCATGTATCAGTATTCCACCAAGTTGTGCAGAGCCAGCCAGTCTGTCCGCCTGTTCATTTCCCAACGCACTGACGTACCCCGGTGAAAAAATAGAGACAATACTCCTCACCCGTGCCATCCTCAGCGAAGCGTGCTACTCTGCACGAAGCATACCTGTTCTGATCTTCCTCAGCATGCTTTCTAAATCCGTTTTCGATGATAAAACACCATAACTGGGATGTTTGAAGTTTGAACAACGGATCAACATCATGGCACACGGGTAGTAACCTAAGTGCTCTGTTCTTCTTCAAGTCCGAAGAAGCTCAGCACAGTGCACAGGCTCTGTAGCACCGGCGAGGATCCTGAAATACTTTGGGTAGACTTTTAACTCCAAATTTTGTCCGAGCAGCGCCAAGATGGCGTCGTAAACTAACGTTCGCCGACAATTATGACAAAATGATGGGATTATTCCTGGAAAGAATGTTAAATTTGTTGGAGTAATTTAGTTGTTCAGTTGAAGATGAATTCGCGACAGGCCCGGCAAGTCGGTGGAGGATTCAGCGGCTCAAAAAGAAATGCCCAAGATTAAAAAATAAGATATTTTAGAAATAGGGGGGGGGGGGAGAGAGAGACCAGCAGAAGGATAAGACCAGGGTAGGGACAATGACATCATTTTTAATAGTGCTTTTGACAGAGCTCATCAACGAATATTACATACTCTGCACGAAGCATACCTGTTCTGATCTTCCTCAGCATGCTTTCTAAATCCGTTTTCGATGATAAAACACCATAACTGGGATGTTTGAAGTTTGAACAACGGATCAACATCATGGCACACGGGTAGTAACCTAAGTGCTCTGTTCTTCTTCAAGTCCGAAGAAGCTCAGCACAGTGCACAGGCTCTGTAGCACCGGCGAGGATCCTGAAATACTTTGGGTAGACTTTTAACTCCAAATTTTGTCCGAGCAGCGCCAAGATGGCGTCGTAAACTAACGTTCGCCGACAATTATGACAAAATGATGGGATTATTCCTGGAAAGAATGTTAAATTTGTTGGAGTAATTTAGTTGTTCAGTTGAAGATGAATTCGCGACAGGCCCGGCAAGTCGGTGGAGGATTCAGCGGCTCAAAAAGAAATGCCCAAGATTAAAAAATAAGATATTTTAGAAATGGGGGGGGGGGGGGGGGGGGGGAGAGACCAGCAGGAAGGATAAGACCAGGGTAGGGACAATGACATCATTTTTAATAGTGCTTTTGACAGAGCTCATCAACGAATATTACATACCCCCCCCCCACCACCCCCCCCCTCCCGTCAACGTGGAAGAGACGAAAAAGCGCCATTAGTCTACTCTTATCAATTTACAACGGTGAAAGGATTTTTTACTTGCACAACAATGCACACGGGCGTCCGATCTCACTACCCAGAGACCGGGGGGGGGGGGGGGGGAATTACTAGAAGTCCAAGTCCACGGGAAAAAATTCCAGGCCTTACCAGGGATTGAACCCGGAACCTGTAGCACTCGAGGCGGACACCATGCCTTGAGACCACCCAGCCCCCTGTCTATTTGAGCTGAAAGGCTACAGCAACATTCTTAGAATATAATAGACCAGAATGTTGAATTTAGAACCCACTTCACATCACTAGGGACACCCACATAAGCGCTCCGTTCCCATCTTCAGCAGCAAACGAAGAGTTCCAATTCTGGTGGCACCAACAACTGTCTGATTGTGTATCCGTTTCGCACTTCCCTTGAGTGTTGGTCCCCTGGTAGCGCCTCGCAGCGCCACGCATCTAGAAGAATAACCTCATAAACAACATCCTGTCCCGAAAGCTGAGTTATTTTGGCCATGTTAAACATCATGGTGGCCTGGGGATAGCTGCGATGGAGGGTTCCGTTTCTGGAAATACGAGGCGGAGTCAGGCATCCGCAAATGTGGATACAAGATACTGAAGATGCAATGGCAACAATGAAATGAGTAATGCTGAATATCTATGTTCAATACCTTTGTATGCTTTATCATTATCATCAACTATAACGATGTGCCGCGCCGATAAGTGAGAGCTGTCATGTTTTGTCATCACACATGATGACCAAAACCAATAACAGATCAGTGCTTTTGTCTCGACAAACCCAGGTATGTATCTTTTTGTCACCAAGTTCTTCTCCATAAAATGTCAACAAACGATTTTTTGCAACTATATCCTTTAGTGACGCTGAATCCTGGTGGGGAAAAAAAAAAGTGGGGGGGGGGGGGGGGGGGGAGCTTGAGTAACTAGGTACTTTGACCCCCTCCTCTCGCCCGAAAGAAATAAAGACTGGTTCCCCCCCCCCACCCAAACTTCATGGAAATTAAGCTGCTCATCACCTCCAACACCCCCCCCCCCCCCCCCCAATCCGGCCGCCTTCCTGAAGAAATTAATTAACAACCTTGAATACATTTTTTTTAGATTTTTGATTATACATATCATAGTATTTCAGATATTGTGTTTTTTGTTCAGTCATTCAGCACATAATAATAATAATAATAATAATAATATAATAATAATAATAATAATAATAATAATAATAATAATAATAATATTATTATGAAACACTTGAAGGAGACTTAGACCCTTTGAGGGCCCCTATACAATTAGGTAGTGCTTTTTCTTTTCTACTGATGAAGTTAAAGTGGAGAGGATCGACTTCTTTGCTCAAGGTTGTATCCTATATGGCTCAGTATTTATCCGTAGAACGACTAGAATCCTGTCCCTAGGGTCGCACAAAGCACGAATACCGTAACCCGAACGACGATTCCATGGATCTCCGTGTACTGAACGACGCGTCCGTAAAACGAACCTTTGTGTTGGTGCCATTTGATAGACCACATGGCATGCAGGCAAAGCCTTGCGAAGCACGTCTGTGCCATCTTCAAGTTAAAGATATGAGATGCCATAACCGGCTATAGGTTACTTTGTAGCCGTCGGGTGCCTTAATACAGTGGTATTTTACAGCTGAACAGGGTTTTTGGGATCAGCTTCTGCTGGATTCTCTTCTAGATAATGTCTCATTGAAACATTCAGCATTCATGTCTCAGCACGGAATCCTTAAAGGAATGTGTTTTTTTTCTCTCTCTCTACAAAAGATGAAGTACTTTAGTACGGCTGCTGCATCGAAGGACGCATGGAAGTGCTCGATCTGGTGTGGCGCATTTCGTAAAAACATAACATCCTTTGATATTTGTTTCTTCTGTTCCCACTCACCCCCCCCCCCCCTTTTTTTTTTCCCTTCAACCAAACTATAAAAAGTGATTCAATACAAAATTATTGCCATATGATTGCAAATTTAGCAATCGGTGTGTGTGTGGGGAGGGGGGGGCGCTTAAGGAATCTAAGCCCCTATGGTTTATTTTTTGATGACCTAATTTCCTCCGTGGATTACGGGGCCTCCGTTTTGACAGAGAAAAAAAAAATAGGCCCACTGAACCCCTAGAAGCATGTCACAAGAGGTAACTAATTAGGGGTTTGCTAAAATCGGATGTGTTAGGCCGAAAGGTGCGAATGTCGCAGCATAGTTGTAAAATGCAACACAACATACCAATGACACTTGCGAGCGTAGAAAAAAATATGTCTTAAAAACGGCATCGTTTAGTACATAAGCGCAGGGGCCCTTTGACATCCTGATTTTGATTCCCAATCTAAACAATATAAATTATATTCCTTTTCTTTACAGCCTTTGAAATATGCTCCTTCATTCATCTTTGTGACTGGCCGTTTGATCTACAGCAGGAATTAGATCGCATATCATCCTGGTGCAACACCTCAGGGGCAACAATTAATCTATCAAAAGCGATAGTCACCAGGTTCTCATTAAATAATCTTCTTTCTAAAATACCAGTGCCGATAGTAAAACTCTGTGGCGCTGACGCGGAGATATCTGATTCTATGAAATACCTGGGTATAACATTTAACAGATGCTTAGCATTTAAAAAACACATAGATCACATTATTACCAAAGCCAAGAAAGGTCTCTCCGCAGTAAAAGTTATGGGAGCTGCAAACTTTGAACAACGGCTACTTGTAATGCTGTATCGTGCATTAGTTCTCTCCACCATTGAATATGCCTTGGCCATCATGACACTCAGCACCACACAGATGAACAGACTTGAAAAATTGAAAACGAGGCAATGCGTATTATTCTTGGATGCACCAGAGACACCTCCTGTAAATCTATGCGATACCTCTTGGATTTCCCCACAATGGAAAACAGAATCAAGCTATCCAGGGCTGTTGCTTTCCTCAAAGTGAAATCAGACCATCGACACCTACTTTATGAGGAATTATTCAAGCAAAAAACGAGGCAAATCCTGAATTGGTCGGTCTGAGAATGCCATCGAACATGATTGCCGCCTTACTGACATTAATTTTGGAAATAAATGGATAAAACACTGATTGACTAAAACACAGATGAAGGTGATGCTATAGTTAACAAAGATGGGTCAGTAATTAGGGGCAAGCGAAGTGCATGGGCCTTCACGGTAAGCTCAAGAGGGAAAACCATCAAAGAGATGAATGGCGGCTTTGCTGTTATAACGAGAAGCCTTACAATGGAAACTATGGCTGTAACAAGGGCTTTAGCATGGCTTGGAACTCAAAAGTTAACCCACGTATGCATTCTTAGTGACTATGAACATGCTAAAAAAAATTCAAGCTGGCTTCATCGGGCAAGAATTGATTGAACCACTAAGCGCTTCACGAATATCTGCTCTAACCTTAATCTTTGTGCCAGGTTATGCGGGTGTTCAAGGGAACGAGCGTGCAGACTATCTTGTTGACCCTGCACTATGGCTGGCCCAGTACTGGTCAGAAGTGATGTTATCAATGCCACGCACTTCACTTATCGTACCGAGGAGCACGCCAAAGAACATGACTCCATATCCCTGTCTAGACTGATGGACGTGGAGGTGCTGCCTGGAGCTGCAATAAATGAACATTTCACTAAGGGGACAAGAAGTTTCCTTAACCAACACAGAACAGGCGTCATCGGTCGTTTTACACTTGTGGAGCTTTTGAGGAGGAGATCGGAGCACCTATGGATCTGTCCGGAGTGCTGTTATGATAATCTTTTCTAACCACTAATCACTGGCCGTTTCTTTTCAGCTGGTGACTGCAAGTGTTAGTAGGTTTGCATATACATGATCTCTCCAATTTTTCTCATGATTTATTCCCAATCAACTCATTTGTGCACTATAATTGTTTATAATGGTTATAAATCATAACTGTTATAAATCATATTAGAAGGCTCCAAATGATGAAACTAGAACCGGAAGACGACGTGTAAGTTTAGAAAAGTCTCGAAAATTTTAACCAACCAAACAGCGCCACGGTCGGAACTGCGTGTATTTACCGGCGACTAGAGCAGACGTAGTGATCCTCGCGTTTCTAGTTCTTTCTATCTCTTCGTTTTTATTTCACATTTCCCTTTGCGTTTGCTACAGTTTTAATACTATAAGGTACGTGCTTGTTACTGATTACAGTTTTGTGCTTGTCAGTTTTCTAGTGAAGTTTAGGAGTGTAAAAGTAAGACATGATAATTTTTTTTTTTTAATGATTGTCAAGCAAACGAACGGCTGCTCTACTGTGACACTGACTGTCGCTAAGCTTTGACTGCTAGATTTCGATCATTGACTTTGTTTCTTAGAAGTAGAAGTTATTTTTTTTTTTTTTCTCTGATTACCATTTCCAGTGCTAACAGGGTTGTTGAAGACGGTTAAAACTCCTTATACGCAGTTTCGGAAATTAACAGTCTGGAGCAGGTTTGTGGTAGAGTCAGTAGATGATGCGTAGTTATATTATTTTTATCATAAAAATGCGTCAATCTTATATTTTTTGTTGTTGAGAACTCAGAGTGAGGATAAAATGACAGTTCATGTTTGCTACTACATTAGTTACAATAATTTACGTATTGTAGTGCTTACGTTGATGATTGAGGATTTTTTGTTTGTAATTTGTTTGTTTATTGCTGTCTTTCTCAAATTTCTCACTCTACGTCAGTCACTCTCTCTAAGTTATCTTGAATGTGTGTTTTGCAGTTCAGTGTGGTATATTGGTTGAATGAACAAAAATGGCAGCTGGAAAGCTGAGTGGAAAAAAAGGCAGACTGAACTTTTCACGAACTTGCCCGCATGGTGATTGTTCCTTCCTCTCCCATTCATGTCATGGGTCGCACGGCCTGTTCTGATATTGTGGGGGTGTTATGAGATGGTTTAATTCAGCGTTCGCTAGCTGTATATCTAGCTACTTCAGTCAAATTTTTAAAATGCCCTCTACACCAATAAAACCAGCACAGTTAGATAGCTGTAAACAATCTCTTTCCAATGGTACCTCATTTAGGCTTGTATGTCATTTCTGAGCTGAGATATGTAGGTTTTTGTGGAGATGAGATGTAAGAAACAGCCGCTAAAACTTGTGACCCAGAAACAAGAAGTTTTTTACTGCGCAACCTACTGCGCAGTTCTGTATCGGCTTTGTTGACATTGGACTGTCATTGGACAAGATGGCAGGCAGTGAGACTCAGCTCACTCAGCCGCATGCGATTGCCTAAAAAATGTCACTGTAAATCTAAACAGCCAGAGTCGGGGAAAAAAATTTAATATGCAAATGTAAAATTGGACGGAGAATTCAATTGTAACTAGCATTACCACAACTGGTAATGTTTAAGCCTAAAGCCAACCTCGAATTTACCGCTATTTTCAATCAAACTGATAGACTAACAGAAAAACAGAGAATGTCCGGCTGTCGTAGACATGCGCTGTTAATCGGGTTCCTTCCCGCCGTTTTCAGCTATTTAGAGTGGGTGAAAATCACACCAATGGCAAAATTTCATGAGAGATTAGGACCCATCCCGAAACCCCAGCCGACATTTCCGAAACAAGTTTTAAACGGTTTCTATGGTAACGGAAATTGTCGAAAAGATAGCAAATTTCCGGATCTGTGGTCCCTAGTATATCATGTTTTATGTGTGGTGTTTTCGTGAATCTCTTTGAGGTACTGCAGGCATCTGTATACAGTTGAGAAATACTTTGGGGGGAAACGTTGAAGACATGAATGCTTATGAGTATCGAAGCTGGGATGTTTTTGTATTTCTTGCTTCTTGGTGGTGCCCCCCCCCCCTACCCCACGACACTCCCCAGGAAAAAAAAAGCCACTGTCAACGGACTTAAAAAATCCAAAAACATTGCAGTTTTGAAACTAATGAGCCGTCGGGCAAGTAAGTTGCATCTCCTGAAGCTTTGCTCGTGAGTCCTAGCCATCTAGTTTAGCCCCAATCCACGCTGCATGAGCGGCGTGGGGGACTCGTGGCGGTAGTCGCCAGAGAACCGCAAATTAGGTCACGTGACTGGCTCGAAAGGATATTTTGCGGCCGCCATCTTTACCGACCGCTGTTCGGAGGATAGCCGGTTTGTGATAAGTCCCGAGGCACACATATAGCAGACTCTTGTTTTGCTAGATTTCTTGATCAAGACTGTTTCGATTGCAGCAGTATAATTAATTTTTTTTTTTATTGAATCCCCTTAAAGGAAATGTTTTCTTGTCAGGTTTTCCAGTTCAAAGACAGGTATTTGAAAATGTATATCTAGATTTATGACACAGCCCATAAATCCTATTAACTCTAAGACCTGGAGGTTAGTGAATGCACTTCACAAATGTATGATCCTCTAAATATCGGGGTTTGATTCCTACAGGTCTAGTTTTTTTTAATGAAGTCCACACCTTAAGGGGCATTGGGCATAAAGGGCTAAACCTATATTTTATTAAACAATTAGCACTCGACCTGATTATTTTTAAAACAAAGTGCAGCACCACTAAGACCTGAACCCATGACCTTTTGATCCATAGGTGAGCATCTGGCTGCTACACCACGGCGGCTCCCTAGTTTATTTAAAGTAAAAGTTTTATTCTCCGAATAACGGTCCCAGATTATCGAGGCTAAGAAAATACCCTAATGGGGCCTCAGTCATATATAAATTGTGGACCTCTTTCCAGCGACTATACCACCACGGCTGAGAGTGGTGACTTTAACTCAGCGTAAGCTTTTCCACAGTATGCGGTAAAGTCGCCGGAAAAAGACCCGCAATTTACATATAACTGAGGTCCTGTTAGGGTATTTTCTTAGCCTCGATAACTTTGGACCGTTATTTGGAGAATAGCCAGTAAAAGAGTTTATTTGTAAGACAGATATTAGTCTGAGAGCTGCACCATGGAAAAGATTGGTACAGCATCACATAATATTCTCAAAGTCAGCATTGTGTGCACTGCAGCCAAATTTCATTTTGGAGATGGCACATCATCCTTCCCCCACCTTCCTTTCATAAATCATGTATTTTTTTAACTTTATATGTTTGTTTCCCCTTGAATTTCAGTTCTCTGTTACATTTTCATAACTGATTATCTGTATTTTTTGTTTCATAATCATAACTGATTATCTGTATTTTTGGTTTCCACCAGGAGTTTATAGGATAAGACAAGTATGATGAGGAAGTACACCCAGAGAGGACATCTTGTCCTGCTGGTCTTGGTGATGATGTATGCGGCAGCCACAGGTAAATGAAGGGTGATAATAGTAGTTGGAGGGCTCACGAAGGACCTTCGTGATTAGCTAGGCTGCTCTGTTGTTACAGTTGGTTTCAGTGAAGCTACATGAATCAGTAGGCTGCATGTCTGTCCTTTCTTCCTTTCTCGCTCCCTCATTTCTTTTTCTGTTATGCATTTTAGAAGTCATGCTTCGGTGCTGAGGTTGCTGTACAAGGCCTTTATACGACCTATGTTTGTTCGTTTTTTCCCCATTAAAAATAGTGGTAACATAGTATATTAGATTACTGTGGTACCATAGTGGCTAGGCGCTTACATAGTGTCTTGAAAGTCTTGGGTTCAAACCTGCAAAAGACGGCTTTAAAAAACAATAAAAGAGTCTGGGTCCCAGGTTGACTGAGGAGCCTAAAATGAGCACCAGGTAAATGTCCTGGTAAGTAAAAGTGGTCGGGCCGGTGTGATGTTGACCTCCTCACCCATCGAGTGCTGATTGGTCTGTAAAACTGAAGTCTAGCATCATATGCCCATGAAAAACGGCCAATGTAGACTCACAGGTAGCTGAATTCACCTGTAAGGCATGCACAGAACAGTAACACTGTAACCTACCATTTATATCATAAGAGGTGTTTGGGACTGGAATTGGATTGAGTTTTCATGATGGTTATGAGCGGCTATGTTAAAGCTTGTTCAGGTTTTTTTCTTTCTGAGCGTTCTGTTGCCCAGAGTGCATTTACCTGAGAGGTGAGGAACCAGCAGTTTGCATACAGATAAATCATTTCTGTAAAATGGATGTGCACACAAAACTCAAGTTCTGGATCAAAAGTAAAGTCTAAAAGTGGACAAACAGGCAAACTGTTTTTTTTTCTTCACAATAGTTTACAGCCAGTGAACGCTAAGAAGAAGATATAGAAGTGACTGGGACTTCAGTATTACTTCCTTGTTCAATGTGATTATGAGTGGCTGTTGTTGTGCTCATTGGTTTATGATTATTCTTTCAGATTGTACAGTAGTTTTGTCATGGAGTGCTATTATGTGCGCATTTCTGCAGCAGAATACATTGTTTTTCATGGAAATAAAGTGCATTGTGGTTGTGCTGTGTTGGAATAGGGTGACTGCTGAGAGAGATCATAGCCGCGACCGGTATACTGTGCTTGCACTGTTTTGATTGTGGCAATCCACAATGCAGATGTCAGATCTCGTAAGCGGGGGACTGCAACTGTCTAGAGAGTGCACTTTTTTTTTCCGCTGGAGAGGAATTTACACATAAGGTTAGGTTAATTCAGTAGCCATTAGACATGACAAAGCGGGGCTGTTCGTGAGGCTGTGCTGCCATGAGAAAGCTGCTGTTACTGCTTCCACCTCCATTCTCATACTATAAAAGACTTTCTGTGAAGTCCAACCACACAGGAACAAATGTACACAGAACTGCTGAGTTGGTTGAAGACCTTTACTTTGTTATGAGTTCATCAATGTCTCCAGAAATCACTGGAAATGACAATCCAGTTAAAGACTGATATTAAAATGATTATTGTCAGGGTATGGCCAAATATGTTGACTTGCACATTTTGATGTATTTCTGCAGCTCGTCTGGCGGTGATGTCTATTGATTTGGGTGGGGAGTACCTGAAGATTGCCATTGTCAAGGTGCTTATTTGAATGTGATTAATTTTGTGTGTGTGTGGTCTATGTTGTTGCTGTGTGTGTGTGTGGATGTATTTTCTCTTCTTTGATCAAGTGATGAGAAGAGAGGCATTCAAGAACGTTATGGTTAGTTGCATATCCTTTACATGATATTGCAGAACCAACCCCAGCAGCCCCTGGCTGTTGTGTGGTTTCTCTCGGCAAATTTACATCCATTAGTTTACCATTGCTTTCTGGACAATTAGCCGCATTACACCACTGTCCAAATCAACGCAAGGCGCATGGCCCGCAGCTGGGTTTGAACCCTGCACCCCAGCATTATGAAGCATCGACTTAGCCACAGAGCTGACAAGAACATTATGATGCGTGGAATAATCAAGCATAGTAGATGCAGAGGTTATATCATGACAGTACCAGTTCCCCTGTGTGGGATCTGGGCCCCATTGTGGGGGATAACAAGATTAAATCCACTGCCTACCCAAAGGCATGTCGTAAGAGTCTACTAATTGGGAGCTTCCTTAGAAGTCAGAATGCATCTGCCTGAGAGGCTAGGAACCTACAGTCTGCATACATATGAGTCAAATCTGTAAAATGGATGTGCACATACCACTCAGGTTCTGAAACAAGACTAAAATCCAAAAGTGGATGAACAACCAGAACTTTCCACCGGAGTTTACAGCCGGTGAACACAAAGAAAAAGAAGACAATTCCAGTTAAGGCCAGTAATTTTTCTTTCCTTAGCACAAAGCCTGAAATTGTCATATTCTCGTAGTGTATAGACCATATGTTGCCCTGTCAACATGATTCTCAGCATATTTTGCTTACTGTGAATGTGACCAATATGCAAGCAAAAGCTGCCAGATCAGAGGGGTGGTGCTCTTTCTGTCCACTTTTTGAGGCTTTCCTCCAAGACCAGTTGTCAGCCAAGACTGAGGACCTGGTCTGTCTTGCCACAGCATTGTTTTCAGTTTGTATTTCCTGGTCCTAGTATAAAGCTTGTATCCTCCTCCATACGAAGCCATTGGCACTTGTGGGATGTCAGGTTTGGTATACCCCCCCCCCCCCCCCCCCCAACATGTAGCTTTAACAGAGGACAGGCAGAACTGATGATTGTTTTATGGTAGCTCAGTCATATCTGACTGAAACTTGACCCTGATGCAGAGGTACACAGAGAGCATTGATGCTTGATTGTCAAAAGATGGTAGTTTGGAGATGTCAGTAAAATTAATGCAGAAGACTGAGCACATGAGTGGGAAGGCGTGAATACTGACTTCTTATAACAAGAAAAAATAATGGTGAGGACATTAATAATTAGTATAATATTTTTTCCTTCTGACTTTATAGAATGGTGGACAGCGCTGGTATGTTTTTTTTCTTCCATTATATGTTTACACCACCACCAACAGATACTTTGTGGTAACTACCAGCACTTTTGATAAACACTTTCTGGTGATTACTGACATACTGCATATTCTTATGTAGAAGTTGCAGAGGGGCAACATGAAAATATAGCTGTGATCGCTTGTGAGTCTAAGAAATCCAATAATTTATGCTTCTATTTCGTGTTTGGAAAGTAGTATTTTAATGTTTTGTTTGTTTTTACTTCTACAGCCTGGCGTCCCTATGGAAGTGGTCATCAATGAGTGAGTACAATTTGCATTACAGTTTTGTTGTTGAAGAAATTGTTAAGTTATAAGGTTATGTGCAGATCTTATAAGAAATTGTCAACTTGATTTGTATGTCTTGTAAGAAATTGTATGAGTTAATTAAGTTTTTATGCAAGCGTCGTGGTTAAATTTGAACCTTGCAAGATTTGTCAGAATTTATAACATTTAATAAAATTGGTAAGAATGTGATAGTTTAGCTGGAATCTTGTTTAGAAATGAGTTTTCTGCAATGATCTCTGGTTGTGCGCTGTATCCACTATGGGCCAACAACTGGTATGTTAGCTTGAAGTCTCTGGTTTCCCAAAGCTTAGTTCTAAGGCTTCTTTCTGGGCCTGGTCGCATGTTTGTTTCTTGAGTTGGGAATAAAGGTTGAGACATTTAGCACCGCTGACTGGAGTTTCTGAAGATGTGAGAGTAGCTCTTCTGGTGTGCATTCTTGGTTTAATAGTTTAGAGCAGTTATTCCCAAATTGAGCATGTGGCGCCCTGGGAAATATTTGAAGATACACGAGTTATATTTTTGTTTTATCTCTTAGATAGGAGTAGTTATACTTTTACTTAGGTTAGGGCGCCGTGGAAATTTTTTTTTGAAAAAAGCGCTGTGACTAAGAAAAGTTTGGGAAACACTGGTGTAGAGTTTCATTTTCCTTTTTCTTCTGTTTGATCGTAATAGTCAATTCTCATAATAAGAAATTTGCAGCATCACATTCCATCTTGGCAGTATAGTTTGAATGAGAAAGCGCTACCTGTAACATAATTTTTATAGCATGTGTCTAAGAGAGAAGGATAACAAAGGGAGGATCAACTGATCTCTGCTGTGTTCAACGTATCTGCTAATGACAGCAGACTATTTAAATTGTGAGACTGCAAGGTGATCACATAAATTTTCAATGAAGATAGTAGGCACCAGACCCAAGGTTTGCATGTTCCGGTTGGAGAGTTTGCTGAGAATTAATAAAATAAAATCCTAACATAGGCAATCTTTGGCGACAGTACTAATGGTGTAGACACTTCTGTCTGCACTCCAAAAGTGGTAATACAGGGGGTAATGGCCATTTTTATGTGTGTGACTTAATTACTGGAATAGAACTAGGTAATCCTCATTCCTCAGTTCTTCAAGTCCTATGAAAGTTGACCATTATTTTTCTTCTGCTTTTTCATTTCACCCTTAAAGTGGCAGTTGGCATGCTGTGTTATGGTTTACAGCTATTGTGTGAAATCTGGACCTTTTGGCCCAACACATTTGATTTCAGGAAGTCCTCAGTTATCGCATTTTAAGACATGCTTGTTAAAGGGCAGCAGGTCTGTGCCTCTCCCCTTGTGATAGGTCCACAGAACCCACACAGGGAGTTCACATTGGCAACAACATGTTGCAGCTATAATTTCTGATATATGGAAAGAATGTTTGTCTCTTACCAGGGAGTCTAGCAGAAAGACACCAACTATTGTTGCATTCCGTGATGGTGAAAGACAGTTTTCCTCACTGGCAGAAAACACTGTAAGTATATTTTTTAGTCCTCTCCTTCCGTCTTTATTTCTAACTTCCTACAACACCCCCACCACCATATCTTGCAGTCTCCATCTCTTGTTAATTGAATTTTCCTTGTCTCATGTTCTTATTTCTTTGTGTTTTCTTTCTCTTTTCCTCTTTCCATCCTCGTTTAAAGTTTATTAATCTTCTTTCCCCCCCCCCCCCCCCCCCCCCCTATATCTCAGTGAAACTTTTATTTTCATCAGTAATTTTGAAGATTTGATATCTTAGTGTTTGCATTTTCCCCCTTTGTCTCCATCTCTTCTGTTCCTTATCTCCACCTGCCACAATAGCGTAGTCTTAAATCTATGCAGTTAATGAATTTACTACCATTCATAATAATTGTAGGAATGCAAGCAAAGGACAGGAGGAACACTTTTCCATATCATACCTTGACACAGTACACATGAAGTTCTTATGTAATTTCACATATCACTTGCATCATAACATTTTGTTCTTTTGCATTCACCCTTGAAAGGGCAGTTAGCATGTTTTGTTGGGGTTCAGCTGACAGCTAAACTATTAAATCTGGACCCTTTAGTCATGGGACTTCAGCAAACCCTTAATTGGTCACTTCCCTGTGTGGGTTCTGGGGCCTCATTGTGGAGATAACAAGGCTAGACCCACTACCTGTCTAGAGGTGTGTCATAAGAATCAACTGATTGTGAGCTTTCTTCAAAGTCATGAGCACATCTGTCTGAGAAGCAAGTAACCAACAGTCTGCATACAGATGAGTCCGATCTGCAAAACAGATGTGCATGCAACGCTCAGGTTCTGAAACAGGAGTAGAGTCCAGAAGAGGAGTAACTTTCCGCAGGAGTTTCCATCCAGCGAAGGGGAAGAAGGAGATTTAGGAGCCTTTTACAACATGATTGTTATCAGGCAGTAGGTCTGTTCTTTTTGCCCTCAAAGTAAGGTCTCGAAACCTATACAGAGAGTGAGTGTTGTGTTATTGACATTGCTGCTTTGCGCTTTGCACTTGTTGTGGTTATTTGTGGATTTCATACTGAAACATTAAGCTTTTGTGTGGTAGTTTAAGAATTAACCTTATCTTGCTCCAGGCACTCAAGTTCCCTCAGAAGTCTGTAGGCTACATCCTGCAGGTCCTGGGCAGACAGTTTGATGACCCTCAGGTTCAGCTGTACAGAAAGAGGTTCCCACATTACAATCTGCTGAAGGATGAGGAGAGGGGCACGGTTCTCTTTAAGATTGATGAGTAAGCAAAACTACTTTACAACTTTTTGTTGTAAATGGTGCTAATGTATACATATTTACTCCTGAGAGCACATACTTTAGACTCAGTGAGTAGATTACCAGCATTATTTCAGTTATTGTCATTGTAAGATAACAACATCAGGCCTCTCAAGCTAGTGCACTCCCACTTTGAAGGAAACACCCTGATTAGTTTCTTCTATGACATGCTTGTTTGGTTGCAGTAGGTCTATTCTTTTTTTCAACCACGAAAAACGGGGTTCCCACAACCCACATGAGGAGCATGATACCTGAAAGACTGGCTTCAATAACAAGTTATTCCAAAATATTTTAGTGAATTCTCTCTCTCTCTTGCTGTTACCCCCACATTATTATGCCAGTCTGCCATAAATAATAGTACTCTGTGAGCAGGTACAATCAATTGTGAAAAAAGTGAAATGAAATCCAAAAGTACTTGAATAGTCGCCCAACTTCTTCTTCTTCTTCTTTGTGTTCGCCAGCTGTAAAATCTGGCGGAAAGTTCTGATTGTTCATCCACTTTTGGACTGCAGTCCCGTTTCAGAACCTGAGTGTTGCATGTGCATCCATTTGATAGATCTGACTCAATTGTATGCAGACGGCTGGTTCCTTGCCTCTCAGGCAGGTGCACTCCAACTTCGAAGGAAGCTCCCAATTAGATGACAATTATGACATGCTTTTGGGTAGGCAGTGGGTCTGTTCTTTTTTCTCCCTATAATAGGGCCCCGGAACCCACACGGAGAAGTCGTCCGACTAAACTGCTGGTAAAATCTCAACATTTACTGTGCTTTTGTTGTTCTGTTCTTATAAGAGGGACTTTCTACACTTCTTTCTAGTTGACTAGCAGATTTACTATAGCTAGTCTCCAAGTCGTTTTCAACTTCATTGGCTGTAAACACCAGCGGACAGTTCTGGCTGTTCGCCTACTTCTGGACTTTTAGTCTTGTTCCAGAACTTGAGCTGTGCATACACATCTGTTTTTCAAATCTTGCTTTATTTATTTGTATGCAGACTGTTGGTTTCTCGCCACTCGGGCACAGATGTGCTCTGACTTTAATGGAGGCCCCTAAGTCATTTTTTTAATGTCTAATGTACTGGAGGTATGAAGTCCATTGATCTGTTTGATTATCTTTTGCAGGGATCTTATCTACAGTCCCGAGGAGCTGCTAGCCATGATCCTGGAGAAGGCCAGAGAGTATGCTCAAACTTTTGCTGGTATGTTGCCCTTTTGTCTTTTTTTTCTACTTCTGTCTGGCACTTAGGAGGTATCTTATAGTCATGTTGAGTCTTCCCTTCTCTGCCGTGTACTGTAGATGAAAAAAAGCTGTGGTAGCCTAATAGCTAGATACCTGCCTCTCCACCTGAAGGTGTTGGGTTCAGACCTGCATTATGGTGGAGTTTTGTCAACCCAGGCCCACCCAACTTGAGTACCAAGAAATGTTCTAGGGCATAAAGATGACCAGCTTGGAATTGACAGCATCATGTCTAGAGTGTTGATCTGTCTTAAACAAAATGAGTCTAGCAGGATGGTTTTTACCTTGGGGGTGGGGGGGGGGGGGGGGTCCACACAAGAGTGTTCTGATTGAAAGTTCTTGTTAATAGTGCTTGGGAGTTTTCTTTTTGTCCTCCTGTTTTGAAACACATTTGTTCAAAGTTGGGTGTATATTCAAGGAGCCACCATCTGAAGGAAGCAAGAGTTGGAAACCACTGGTCTAGTATCATATATCCAAATGCACCACTGGCTAAAAAATTCCCTTCTCTTACTTACTGGTTTTCGTGTCACATTGTGGACCATAAATGAACAGATAGACAAAATAATTCTCCAGCTCATATGATGTGTCATTAACAATCCAACGCTGAATTATGTGTGTGGACAGCATACAGTAACTGATGAGCCTGGGTGTCTATCTGTCCATTCTCTTTTTTTGTATGTGTGTGTGTGATCCAAATTTTGCGATGTTACTAGTTCGAAAAGCCTGCAGACGCCTCTCTTTTTCAGTGATCTACCTCTGACCTTATACTTTCAGCAACTTTGTTGCACTTTCATACTGAATACTGATTATAATCTCTGCATGTTAGAATTGCTAAACGAGACTTGCATTCTGAACTGATTTATTTTTTTTATTTTAAATATTTTGTTGTTGTTGGGTATATTTGTTTTTAAAATTGTTTTTTTTTTCGCCCTCACTGACTGTAAGCACTGATGAAAAGCTCTGGTTTTTTGTCCACCTCA
This sequence comes from Candidula unifasciata, assembly GCA_905116865.2. Taxonomy (NCBI): domain Eukaryota; kingdom Metazoa; phylum Mollusca; class Gastropoda; order Stylommatophora; family Geomitridae; genus Candidula; species Candidula unifasciata. The sequence goes on from CAJHNH020000580.1 coordinate 628,016, forward strand.
GGACCGTAGTCTTGTTCCAGAACCTGAGTTTTGCATGCACTTCCATTTTATAGAGAGGCAGATATATTCTAAATAAAATAAAACCCTAATTAGGTCACCATGTACGACATGCTCGTTATGGGAGCAGTGGGTCTTTTAGTATTTTCTCTCCCCCCCCCCCCCCCCCCCCTCCCTACCCCCCAACAGTGGGACCACTGAACCAATACAGGACCCCTGAACCAGTACAGGGATGTTTTGTAAAGGATTCCATAAACCCCATACATTTTTTCCAGGGCGAAGAACTGCAGTGGAGCAAACAAGTGAATTAAGCTGTATGGTCTATTTATTTAGTTCAGTTAGTGAAATTACAGTAGTTCTCTCTGCTATTTTATGTTTGTTTCGGGTGCCATTTTGTTGGTTTTTCCAATTTTGAGGTAAGGTAATTAATTAGTAAAAGACCCTGTTTTCATGCTGGGAGGTTTAAAAGGTAAGTGGTGCTAACAACATATCTTCATACACCAGACGATTCCCAGTGTCTTGTCCAGCTTTACATGATGTCCTGCTAACAATGCAACGCTGAATTATAATGTGTGGGGATAACATGTAATAACTATTGAGTTTATGTGTCGTCTGGAAAGGTGCCAGTCAGTCAGACAATAAATGTGGCTTTATTTGCCAATAACTCACAGTTCTCATCTCATTCAGAGTTTTGACAGGATAAGCAAAGCTTAGTTAAGGACTGTGCATGTTGAGTTCAGGAAATGAGTCAGAATGTGGTTGCTGACAGGTTTGATGTGGGCTTAGTAAAGTGTCATGATTTCTTCATCTTTTTTCTGTATATAATTAAGGAAATTATTTGTCTAGCTGTGGCTCACGTGATTAAAAGATCCAACGCTGAATTATTTCTGTGGACAGCCTACAGTAATTGATGAGCTGTTGGTGTCTTGTAATTGCCCATTCCCTTGTTCCTATGACTCCATTAGAACATAGATGTGACTTTCAAATTAGGGTTATTCTCTTTTCCATTGACATTTCTTTGGGAGACATTTTATTGGTTTATTTTAATTCTGAGATAAATAAAGCAAATACAGTAAAATCTCATTTGACATTTCTTTGGGTGTTATTTTGTCGCTTCTTCCGGTTTTATGTTAGTAAAGTAAATAATTCTAGACCCATTTTAGCCACGATTGGATATGTTGCTGGCACCATATTGTTTGTAGACTAATCTGTGCTCAGTATTTAATTCTTTTGCCCACATGATATGGTGTTAGCAATCGAACGCTGAATTACAACGTGTGAGGACAGTATATCGTAACTGATGAGCTTAGGTCGTCTCATTTTCTCTCTGTTCTCTTGTTTCTCTGATTCCAGTAGACCGTAGAAATGGCTTGCAAATGAGATCTTAGTCATTTTAATTTAATTACTGTAATTATTATATTCCGCTTTTCTGTTTTACATTTTTTGGGGGTATAGTTCCAATTCCCATGAATTCCAGACGAAGAAAACCTTACTGAGCATACTTTGCTGATCTGACACTGTCACGAAGCAGATTATTACAACTTCAGATTGATTAGAGAAATTTGCTGGAAACATTGGGCATGTCTAGAATGAACATGAAAACTTGGTGACACCCGGCAGACGCAAGAGCAAAGAACAAGAGGAAGAAACATGAATACTTAGATAATCTGGCAAAAAGGTTTAAATGGATCTAGCATTTTATGAATCTGAAACTAGTGATGGTTTGAAATGACAGGCTATGATTTCCACCCTTTTTCTTCAAGGCAAAGAGCAGTTGATTGAAATGTTTGTGTTTCTTCTTTCTTCCCTCTATCAGAACAAGAGATCAAGGATGCTGTCATCACAGTGCCGCCGTTCTACAATCAGGCGGAGAGGAGAGCCGTGCTGACCTCAGCAAAACTGGCAGGCATAGATGTGCTCCAACTAATTAGTGATAACGCTGCTGGTAAGAATAGTTTGTGCCTTATGGGTTTTTTACGTGTGTAGATGTGTGCAGATTTGTGTGCACATATGTGTGTGTGGTTGAGAGAGAGAGAGTGTGTGTAAGAGAAATAGTCATACAATGAGACATATAACGGCACAACAGGACAATGGTGATGATAATTATGGCAACATCCCTGTATGGGTTCAGGGAAAACAAGAATACACTTTCTATGCTTCCCTAACAAGCGTATTGTAGGAGTCCACTAACTGAGGGCTTCCTTTGAAGTCAGAGTGCATCTGCCCGAGTGGCAAGGAACAATCAGCTGCACACAAATAAGCCAGTTAAACGGATGTACACGCTAAACACAGGCCCTGTCACAAAGCCAGAGTCCAAAGGGACGAACAACCAGGATTTTTCCTTCAAAGCTTATAGCCGGTGAACAAAGAAGAAGATTTCTAAAATTCATAGCTAGATAACTTGATCATAAATTAGTGTATGATTTTGTTGTAGATACATCTGTATCCTCATGGTGGTGCAGAGTTTGTGTGATGTTCTTAGATTGTCTTAATGTTTTCTGTTTTTCCATAGTGAAAAAACCCAGATCTTTGACCGCTGTTTTTATATGTTCTTTGTTTGGTCTTGGAGTTAAAATATTTGAGCATATAATAATAGACTCTTCACATACAATGTTCCTATTGAAACAGATAAATAGAATTGCTGTCATGTTTTTTGTTGCTGTCTTACAGTTGCCCTGAACTATGGTATCTTCAGACGCAAGAACTTTAATGCAACGACACAGTACTACATGTTCTACGACATGGGCTCCACCAGTACCACAGCAACCATTGTTGGTGAGTAGTTAGTAGCTGGAAGGTGAGCCTAGCAGTAGTGACTTGGTGCCGACCCTCACTGATTCACTGCAACAGATTGTAGACTCTGTGAACACACTACTTGCTACGGTCCACCTGCTGAAGACTGCTTCAGTTTAACCCATTCTTCTTTCCTTCATTGACTTCCCTATCTAGCATCCGAGGCTGCAATTTGGAGACGAAGAATAAATCCACCACCTCCCTAACAAGCATGTCGTAGGTCATGTTAGGGGGTGTTTTTCTATACAATCAGAATACATCCGCCTCAGAGGCAGGGAACCAACAGCCTAAATACAGATAAGCAATATCTGTAAAACTGATGTGCACGCACAGTCCAATTCTGGATCACGATCAAAATCAGAAGTGGACAAACAAACAAACAACTTTTACAGCCGGTGAACGATGAAAAGAAGAAGGTTAAATAACTGCCGGACTCTGGCACATCCTTTCTTATTTTTCAATCTGTTGCATTGACCTTGAGTAAATAAATAGCTTTCTGTTAATTTTATTCTCCTGTCTGATGATCTGACTTATAAAAAAATCTGTGTACTTTTCCCCATTAATTTGGCTTTTTGTACATGACATTTATCTCGCAGTTGTACTTTTATTAAACAGAGTTTTCCCCATAATGGTTAAACTGAGAAGTAAATAAAATGAACAAGTGTGGCTGTGAAAGCAAGACTGTGTGAGGTCTGTAAATGCAGTAATTGGGATGCATTAAGAGCTACCATATAGTCGGGAACTTAGGAGGAAATTTTCAGCTAGTGTTCTTTCTTAAAATCCTACCCCAAACAGGGGGTGGTAGTTAGGCCGGCAGCTGGTATAAAACTGGCTACATCGCCTGTCAAGCTCCAGTTAGTCAATATAAATATGAGGCTAGCACTTTATACCTACGGTCCTTACCCGAACAGGACTGCAGATTACACCTGGCTGGTGTAGCCACTATGGGTAGCCATATTGCAGCTTTCTTGGAGGATGAACAGGGTATCTGGGAACTGCTTTGTTGGTTTCCCATCCACACTGAGATTTTGTAATTTCAGGAGGGTATGGTAAACCTTTGGATAGCAAGGAACCAACAGTCTGCAGACAAATAAGTGAGATCTGTAAAAACAGGTGTGCACGCAGCACTGAGGTTTTAGTACAAGACCAAAGTCCAAAGGTAGATGAACAACAAGAACTTTCTGCTTGAGTTTACAGCCGGTGATCATGAAGAAGAAGAAGAAAATTTCTTTTTCTTCTTCAACTTGTTACGTAGTGCTGACCTGTTTTCAGTTGCTGTTGTTTTTGTGTGTGTTTTTTTTTTTGCAATTCACAGTAACCAATTGATTTGTGAATTCAGTTATCTACATTGTAGTTTTTCAATGATCCTCCACTAGGCTACAATGTTGTGAAGACCAAAGAGGGAACTCGTTCAGAATCCAATCCCCAGCTGACAATTAAAGGTGTCGGGTGAGTGAGTTTCACTTCATTAAGAATTGTAAGTTTTCCATGTGGGTTCTGGGGCCCGTTTTGGAGGGATTTAGACTCATAGCCTCAGTAATATGGATTTCATAAAAAGCCACTAATTAGGGGGGTTTTCTTTGAAGACGGAGCGCTTCTGCCTGAACAGAGAAGAACTAACAGTCTGCATATAAGTAAACCAGATCTGTAAAACAGAATTTGCATGCAAAATTCAATTTTAGAACAAGCTCCAGAAGTGGGCGAACAACCACAACTTTCAGCATTTTATAGCCGGGGAAATTTTAAGAAAAAAAAATATCTTCCAAATTCAGCAGCAGTACCCAGAGAGGTCCTAGAAAGTGTTCAGGTGTAAAACAAACATGGTGGGTCACAAGTTGAACTTTTGTGCATGTGTGAACATGTGTGCGCAGTTTTCTAAAATAAAGAAATTACTATCTTGAATACAAATCAAAATTAGCGCAGCTTGTCAGTTGCCTGATTACATACTGATGATTTATGTTTAAGCGTCATTTTTTTTTCTTTCTTTTTTTAAAACCTACCTTGAGCAGACCCAGTCTGTGTCAGTGTAATCCCTAGGGGGCTGAGTGGTCTTTGTGAGTTATGGCATCCACTTCAAGTGCTGGAGGTTCCAGGTTCAAGCCCTGGTGAAGGCTGGGATTTTTTTCACGTAGACTTCTAGTAATTTCTCCTGGTCTCTGGGTAGTAAGATCAGATGTCCGTGTGTATTGTTGTGCAAGTAATAAAACCTTGGCAGTTGGAAATCGAAAAGAGTAGCCTAATGGCACTGCCCGGGCAAAATTTGGAGTTACAAAATCTACCCAAAGTATTTCAGGATTCTTGCAGGTACAATGGAGATTGCACTGCGCAGAAATTCTTCACACTCAGGCTTGAGTTAGAAGTAGAACAGAGCTCTTGTGGGTTTCACCTGTGTGCCATGATGATGATTAATCGAATAAACACACACACAAACCACATGTGGGTTCTCGGGTTTGTTTGGGAAAGGGGTGTTGGGTGGACTCCCTGCCCCCAAACGAGTATGTCGTAAAATTTGACTATTGTGGTGTTTCCTTTAAATTTAGGATGTGTGTGTCTGAGAGCTAAGAAGCAACAGTCTGCATACAAATAAACCAGGTCTGTAAAATGATGTGCAAGAAACGTTCTGGAACAAGACCAAAGTCCAGAAGTGAAAGAAAAACCAGAACTTTTTGTAGTTCACACCCAGTGGAGGTCACTGTCAATGTCAATTTTTAACAGCTTATTTTATTGTCTGTCCAACTTGACAGATTTGACCGCACCCTTGGCGGTCTGGAGTTCACTTTGAGGCTTCGGGCACATTTGGCTAAAGTCTTTGATGAACAAAAGAAGACCACCCTGAAGGTTGTGGAGAATGATCGAGCCCTGGCCAAACTCCTGAAGGAAGCTGAGAGGGTCAAGAAGGTCCTCAGTGCTAACCTTGACCACACGGCACAGGTAATACTTCTGAGAATGGCTATTTGTGCGTGGTTACCTGTGCTGTTTCTCTATCCTTCTTATACATTTTCCCTTGTTTTTTTATTGTTTTGTCTCTGTCTCTCTCTCTCTCTGTGCCCCTCTTTCTCACTCACATTTACAGTCAGATAGATGGCACTTATCACTCCTCTTCAATCTTCTGTATAGCTCTTTCTTTCTTTCTTTCTTTTTCTTTCTTTCTTTCTCTTTGTCTCTCTCACACTTTATCGTCCTCCCCCGTCCACACACATACAGACACAAGGCATTTAGAAAGTGTTATTGCTCTGTTTCAGTCTCATACGCACATACAGTACATGCGTGAATAAATCATACCTTAGATGTTAAACCTAGTACACATGAACTAAAGGCATCACTACCCTGCCTTTATTTTGGCAGGTGGAGAACTTGATTGATGAGAAGGACATGCGCATTCCTGTCACTAGGGCTGAGCTGGAACATATGACCCATGACCTCACGGAGCGGGTCATTAAACCAATCGAGGATGCACTTAGAGTGTCTGAGATCACTCTGGTAAGTGTTTTTATATTAGTGCGACTGTTCAGTTGTATCTTTCCCTCTGCACACACGGAACCTCAAGCAAGCTTCAGTTACAGTCATATATTCTACATCTTATATTAAAGGTGTGCTTTTAGTTTGTAAAAATATAGTCTGGACAGCATGGTTGTTTCATTTTGCAACTGCAAAGGATCTTTTCTTGCTAAGTGTCCCTCAGGTCCTCTTGACCTTGTTACCACTGAGAAAGCCGGTTTTCTGACTGTTACTGGTTTTTGTGACTGACCTCGTTGGACAGTGACCACTACGCCTGTATAACATCTTTGCCAGTGGTTGCAACTGCACATTGTGTGGACGTGGTGGGGATCATATTTATTGAAAAGAAAAATTGTCTTGGATATTATTTGGGGTTTAAAGTTATTTCTGTGCTCCTTTTGTATTTAGTGATCGCTTCCTTTCATAGCAACAACAAAAATCAGCATTGCGAAATAATGACTCTGTATATGAAAATTACATCTTTTTAGTAACCTGGGGGCAGCGGTGATGCAATAGTTAGCATGCTTGCCTTTCTGATTGGTAGGCATAGATTTCAAACCCCCTGAATTTTTATAACAGCTGACAAAGTTTTGTCTGCTGCTTCTTCTGTTTCTCTTTTTTATTGGAGCAGACTTTTAGTAGCGACTACGATTTCGGCAATTTGCTGTCTCTTCGGCAATTTCCGTTACCCGGAAACCGTTCGAAACTTGTTTCGCAAATGTCGGCTGGGGTTTCGGGATGGGTCCTAATCTCTCATGAAATTTTGCAATTGGTGTGATTTTCACCCACTCTAAATAGCTGAAAACGGCGGGAAGGAACTCGATTAACAGCGCATGTCTATGACAGCCGGATGTCCTCTGTTTTTCTGTTACATCAGTTTGATTGAAAATAGCGATAAGGATTCAGGGTTGGCTTTAGGCTTTAAAAATTACTCGTACTGGTAATGCTAGTTATAATTGAATTCTCCGTCCAATTTTTCATTTACATTTACAAATTTCTTTCTGAACAGTGGCTTTTTAAATTTACAGTGACGTTTTTTAGGCATTCGGTATGTGGCTGTGTCTCATTGTCTGCCATCTTGTCCAGTGACAGTCCAATGTCAACAAAGCCAAAACAGAAGTGCGCATGCGCAGAGAAAACCTTGTTTCTGGGTCACAAGTTTTAGCAGCTGCTTTCTACATCTCATCTCCACAAAAACCTACATATCTCAGCTCAGAAATGACATACAAGCCTAAATGAGGTACCATTGGAAAGAGATTGTTTACAGCTACCTAACTGTGCTGGTTTTATTGGTGTAGAGGGCATTTTAAAAATTTGACTGAAGTAGCTACTTTTAGAGGTCCTCTTTAGTGTCCACCAGGTCCTCTTAAATAACCACCAGGTCCTCTTAAATGTCCACCAGGTCCTCTTAAATAACCATCAGGTCCTCTTTAGTGTCCACCAGGTTATGTTTTTTGTTATGGCGTCACAAAGCATTCTAAGTGGTCAAACCATTTGATTTGCTGTCTGTAATGTAGGAATGGTTCTGTGCCTAATTTGTTTCTTCCTCTTATGACCGTATTCCTGATTTTATCACTTCTGGTCACTCCTGCAGCCCTTCTCAGACATCTCATTTCCATGGTTACTAATTTTCTTATATAGTTAAATGACTGCATCTGGTACTGGAAGCATAGAGTGGTAATCTTCTTCTTTAACCTTGCGTTCACCAGCTGTAAACTTCTGCAAAAAGTTCTGGTTGCTCGTCCACTTCTTGACTAGACCTGTTCCAGAAACTGAGTTGCGTGCTCATCGTTAAACAGTTCTAACTAATTTGCATGCAGACTGTTGGCCTCTCAGGCAGATGTACTCCGACTTCAAAAGAAGCTCTCAATTAGTCGACTCCTATGGCATGCCGTTGGGCAGGCAGTTGGTCTCTTCTTGTTCTCCACACTATGGGGCCCTGGAACCCACACGGGGATAGAGTGGGAATGAATATGCTTTGCATGAGATGCTCCTTTGTGCTGATCGGGGTCGTCTTATACTGTAAGAGCTGTCCCAATACTTGGTTTGCTTTACTGCATAGTGCTGCTCAAATATTTTGTTTATATGGAGCTCAGTGTCTGAGATATTGCATTCTAAAGCGCTATTAATATATTAGCCAGAGATCTCTGAGATCATCCTCATGGGTGGAGGAACCAGGATGCCCAAAGTCCAGGAGATACTGATGGAGTATTTGGGCAGGTGAGCATTCTGTTGTTGTCTCAGCTACTTTTGTTTGACCACACATTTTTTACTTTTCTTCTTAACTGATTCTGTAACAAGCAGATCACAGTGTTGTGGTCGGGTCCCTTGGATGAGTGTACTTCAGGGGCCTAAACTGTTCTTGCACGGAGTATGCTGTGGGGCTGCTATCCTGTGGGGATAAATGCCTGTAAATATGATTAAATATGGTAGTGCTTGCATAAAAAAATGGGGAAATGTATGCGCCGCAGATTTTGAAAATGTAGATATAGACATACTTCGGTATGTAGTTTTTGATTTTAAAAGTATAATGGATTATGATAAATATTTACTAAATAGTTATATCGATGTTTTAAAATATATTTAATCATTGCTACTTTTATTCCAGAACTGAATTGGGAAAGGGTCTCAATACAGACGAGGCTGCTGCAATGGGTGCTGTCTATCAAGCTGCTTATCTTGGTAAAGGTTTCAAAGTCAAGAGGTTTATTGTCAAGGAGGGGAACATCTACCCTATCAGTGTAAGTGTTATATGTTGTGTATTTTCATTGGTTGGTTAGTTATTCGATAAATCATCACTGCACATAGAACAGTAAGGAGGTGATCGGATTTCTGACTTCATAGCAAACAGGTCACCCCTATAGTTATTCCGTTGCTGTGCCAGTGAAACACACACATTATGTCCATCACTGTCCTTTGCAGAGAAAATTTGTCACAGGCTGTGATTTTAGCAAATCCACATTTCATGCATAAGTCGGCCGACACACAAAATCTGTAATGTACAAAGATCATTAAACCAATGGAAGTTAACCTCAGGAGCTGTAGAAATGCAGGCTGTGCTAGCTTTACAAATTACTAGTCACGCCCTCCCATTCCCATGGATAAGCACTGGGCACAAACCCACACCATTCTTGTACAGCGCTGTCCTAAGTCGCTGTCCCCGACACGAGGATCCTGAGGCCTACACAGAATGAATGGCCAATTGTGTGTGGGCAGATGTTAATGCCAAACCAGTGCATTACAACCTTAAATAACTGCTTTCACAGAATCTACTTGAACAATCCTAACCCACACAACAATGCTACAAGACTGCATAACTTTGTCAAACACCGTACAATACAAATTACCCTACAACCTAGCCAAAACGCATTTCTATAGGTTACTACAATTGTTGATAACATGTTTATTTGTACATTTTCCTGTATTGTCACACTCAACAGGCGATGTAGAGAAGAGAATCCTGTTGCTGTTAATGCAGAGGTCAGACGAAGCAGATGCACTAATCTATACAGACGGATCCATTATACGCCAAAGAAGAAGCGCATGATCATTTACAGCACGCTCAGCGGGCAGAACGGTCAAAGAAGCCAACGGCGCCTTCTCCATGACAACCAGCAGCATGACGATGGAGATGATGGCAGTGACGCAAGCGTTTGCCTGGCTTGAAATACACAAATACACCCGCATATGTATACCCAGTGATTCAATTAGTATGATCCGGAGGGTTCAGGCAGGTTCAGTGCGAAGACAATGGCTTGAATCAATTCAGAAGTCCACTGTGCGTGGAGTCACCTTTATTTTTGTTCCGGGACGCAGGCGTCGATGGAAATGAAAGAGCTGACAGGTTGGCTGGATCCGCTATCACTACCGACGGTCGGCCTATGGATCATGCTGATATTATCAATGCCCTCAGAGAAATGGGAAGGATAGCGGACTTTGGTGGCAGTGAATCCACATCACTCGCCAGAATGGCAGACTTGGGAATTAAGATCGGCACAGCAAAAAACGAGACGCACACCGGACACGTCATAAGACTTGTTAATCAACATAGAACTGGTACTATTAGCCATCGGACATTGGGGTTCATACTGAGGGGAGGATCTGAGCACCTATGGACATGTCCGGAGTGCAATGATGATAACCCAACTAACTAACTAACTAATAGACTCAGTATGTTTGGACATATAGGGAAACTGCATACACACAAAAGAGTTTAATAGGAATAGACACGGTTCAGACCAAGAAGATCGTGGAGAGATAATATACAGGCAGACCTACAACACTTCTTTACCAGCTAGAAATAGAAAGCCAGTCATATATAGGCGATAAATACAGGTCAGGATCTGTCCACACCTCTTCATGGTCATCCTAGAATCAGATTCCAAACTGGAAGCCTGGGCAACTTAACTTATTTTATTTATTTTGGTGAGTACCCACCAGTTTATTTCACATGCTGTTTGAGTGACCTCAGGTAAATCTGTTATAGTGATTCTTCCTGTCTCTCCTGTTCAGGTGGAGTTTGAGAAACAGAAGACGGATGAGGATGCTGATGATAAAAACAGGATCATTAGACGTACATTGTTTGGGCGTATGAATCCGTTCCCCCAGAAGAAAGTTATGACTTTCAACAAACACACAAAAGATTTCTCCTTTGATGTGGTCTACAGTGGCCTTGACTTTCTCAATGAGGAGGATAGAAAGTAGGTGGTGGCTTTGTTATAACACATGTTGTTTCTGTTTTGCTGGTTCAGTAGTAAGTAAACTTTATTTCCACATTGTGATATATTATGCCTGTTTGCATTTGGCCCTTCTAACAGTTCATGTTTCACAGAACAATTGAATTTTATGCATCATGCGTACATGATAAGAAATACATACATTTTTATTTTCAGACATGCACACATACAACATATATATGCATGCACAAACATTCCCACATGCGTACAATTGTACACACATACAGAAATGCCAAAGTAGTTGGCAGGTAGACTGGTAATCTTATGGGACATTGATTTTCAGAGTGGCTTGCGTGGGCTGCCCTTGGACTTTGCCCATTGATGTTCAGTGTGCTTCGGATGGGCTGCCCCAGACTGTACCCATTGATTGATTATTCAGGGTGCTTGTAGTGGGCTGTCCCAGACTTTGCCCATTGGTGGTCAGGGTTCCTAGAGTAGGCTGCCCCAGACTTTGCCCATTGGTGGTCAGGGTTCCTAGAGTAGGCTGCCCTAGAATTTACCCATTGGTGGTCAGGGTTCCTAGAGTAGGCTGCCCCAGTCCTTGCCCATTGGTGGTCAGGGTTCCTGGAGTGGGTTGCCCTGGACTTTGCCCATTCCTTTTAAATGTTTTGTGACCTCTGGACTGAATACCAGCTTATAGAGATAAACATCCACATAACTTCAAAAACCACTAGAATAGTAGATTATACTTTGCTCTGTATAAGATAAGACACCATTCTTTACAGCTAATTACGGATACTTAATCTCCTGCTGCAGATATGTTAAGGTGTAATTGCTGAACATTCCAGTAGCACACTGGTTTTACACACATCATACTCTTTCTTGTGCTTTCTTGTTGCACCCACACTTAATTCTAAATTCATCCAATAACATGCACGTTGTTTCATCTGACATTGTGCCTTCCATTAGCATTAATTTAATTAATGTTCTTCAGAATGTCTGCCTTGCCCGCTGTCACTTTTGTAACCAGAAAATCCACATCCGAGACAGTATATGCACATATTTACAAATAAGCAATTCCTTAATTGTTTCTTGTTGTCCTCTCTCTCTCTCAGGTCGTTTGGTAGCTCACTGATCAGCAGGTACCATCTGGTTGGAGTAGAGGATGCCCTGGCAAAGAACAAAGACAAAGCAGAAGCTCGAGGCATCAAGGCTCACTTCCAGATGGATGGCAGTGGACTGCTGAGCTTGGACAGAGTATGTGAAATCTGGAATTTGTGTGATCGCTAGAATATAATGTATAGTTTTGGATGTGAGAAAATAGTTGCAGTGAAGAATATAGTTTCCTTCTTCTTCTGCTTTATCTTCTGCCCTTTTAGCACCCGGTTTAGTATAGGCCCACAGCTCTCAGGCCAAGGCATCCTGTCATTTGCTCTCATGCCATGTCTTCCTTGTTTTTTAAATTTCACTCTCAGGTTCATTTCTCCGTGTGGGTTTACCTTTATTTCTGTGACCTTATGGGTTTCAGTGTAAACATGGTCTAGTTACATTATGATAATGTAAAGTGATATGAAAAACTTGGATTCCGACAAATATGGCAGGCAGACCATTAGCTCCAACACAGATTGATTACCAATTATGTTGTGGTGATTGATGAACTGGCACCTGTAGATGTTAGACCTGCTGAGTTATATGAATTCATGAATAATAATGGCTTGCTACACACAGATTAATAGGAAACACAGGCATATTCTTGCTGCAAATGCCTGATGTGGTTAATTGTTTGGGTGCTATGTTCTGATAGATTCTCGTGGCGGTGTCGTCATACTCGTCGTAGCGTACGGACAAGTATTTACAACTTTTGTGCCACAATTATCAGATATGACTATTAATTATTATTGGTAAGTGTGTCGCTCATTCTGATATTTTTGTTTCAGTTTTTTTATATTTTTATTAAATGACCTATTGCGGCCCTGTTAGGGTATGTTTGTAACCTCGATAATTTGGGAACCATAATTCCGAGGGGTGCCCAGTTTTCTTAATAAAATTTCTATCCCATTTGACAGTTTAATTTATGACATTTCTGTCCTATTTGACAGTTTTCTTGATGACAGTCTTGCTCAGCTACCCAATATGACCATTTTCTTGATGACAGGCTTTTAACTATGACATTTTTGTCTTTATTGAGTTTTCTTTGTGTTTTGTCTATCCTCTTGTTCTGGTTGATAGTGTAAGTGAACCTTTTGCTGTTAATTTCAAGTATTAAATAACATTTCACAATTCTGCAGGTGGAGTCTGTATTTGAGAAGAATGACACAGCAGATGCAGGTGAAAAGTCTACCTGGTCTAGTAAGTGTTATGTGTATTTTCAAGAAATCTTTAGTTTTCTTGAGCTAAAAGTAAAAGAACAGTAGTATTCCGCTGGGTTAAAGGATAGCTGTGTCCTTCACCTTGTTAGTTTAAAGTATTTGTCCTGTCTGGAGCACTTTGTTAGTTTAAAGTATTTGTCCTGTCTGGAGAACCTTGTTAGAGTATGTCTTCTTCTTTGTTCACCGGCTGTAAACTCCAGCGGAAAGTCCTGGTTTTTCATCCATTTGGACTTTGCGAGCCAGGGCCTGAATTTTGCATGTACATCCATGTTACTGGCTTATTTATGTGCAGTTGGTTGTTCCTTGCTGCTTGGGCAGATGCACTCCAAATTTGAAGAAAGTCCACAGTTAGTTGACCCCTGCGACGTGCTTGTGGAGGCAGTGGGTCTATTCCTGTTTTTCCCACAGTGGGCCCCTGGAACCCACATGGGGTATTAGGTTAAATGATAATTGTATGCTGTCTAGAGCAATGTTAGAGTTATCTTAAAGGATAGTTGTATCTTGTCTTACCCAAGTAGATTTGGGGCTCCGTTTTGTGTGGGGGTAAAAAATCAGACCAAATAGGAGTTTGCTGGAATGGATGTGTTTGGCAGAGAGCACAGATATCCCCATAGGTCTTGGCTGTAAATAACAACACAATGTGTGAACCGCCTCTTAAAGGGTGAATACAGAAGATCTGAAGTGAAAGCAAGAGGCAATTCTAAGAGATAACATTAAAGAGCTTCTGCATTAACACGGAATAACAGTAGCGAATGATACCAGTCAAGCAATGGATCGCAAACTGATCCTTCCCACAACGCTTAACAGCAGAAGTGAACATTGATGATGAAATTGATGATGATGATAGAGGTATCTGGCCAGGAGCATGCTGTTAGATTAAAAGGATAGTTGTATCCTGCTTGGATCACCTTGCTGGACCTAGTTAAACAAAAGCTGTGTCATGCCAGAGGTATGAAGTAATACCAAAAGACTAAGCAAATTTTTTTTTTCCAGCATTAGGGGGTTAATCCTGCACTGTTAGTTCCCTCCTTTTCTTAATTTATATTTTCATAATGTTCTTCTTTAGCAAGGCTGGGAAATGAAATGACCAGTGGCATAATGCTGCTTTATTAACACTTATTGGACCCAGCAACCCAGATAACTTTAGCTTTGCAAAGAATTCAAATGACAGAAAGTGAGGAAACATTCACTGTTTAGACAAAAATAGAATTTTATGGATACTTTTACCTCGTTAAAAGTTTTAATACAATCCCGGAATTTAAAATGTTGACGGAAAGTAATCAAACATGCCAAAACATCGGATGTGGAACCAGTAGTAGTTTTACTTAGCAGGGGTGAAGTAGTACCAGATTGGTACAAAAGTACCAACTTCTGCAGCCCTGAAACGGTCTTTCCAGACATCGTGGTGTATTATGCTTTAGGGATAAATGGGAATCACAGCCCAGGGAAATGGTGGATGATTCCAAGTCCTGTTTATTGAGGCCAAGGAGGAAGGTTTCTCCGCTGCACAGCACAAAATCTGGACAGTATTGTAGGCACCATGTGTTGCCTATGAAGCATAATACCTCTTTTGACCGGCCTTGTTTACTCCAGAAGTAAGGTGACACCGTAACATTTGGAAGATAGCACGCTGCAGAAGCTCTGTCTACCTGTCAAAACCTAGACCAGGGCTAAGGGCCTGAGTCATGTATAATTTGTATATTTACATTTCAGAGCTGGGAAGTGCCATAGGTGGACTCTTTGGAAGTGGGGCTGATGAAGAACATAAAGTAGAAGAATCTCCAGAGGTGCGTAATTGTTGGTCTTAACCTACCTGCTTGGTAGCTGGTTTCTTTTCATATTTGTCTGTTGTTTTAATTGCTGTTGTAATTGTGTGGTGTCTGTTACATAACTAATCTTTTCTTTGCCATTGTAGGGAATATCGGCTTTTGTTTAGTTTTTCAACTCTACATTTTAAAATTTGCTCTCTCCCATAAGGCACATGTATGTATTTAAAAGCAGGTGCGTCTCTGTTTTGCTGATCTTTATTGCACTATTGTGCTCTCTCACTTTCTTGCTCTCCCTCCGTCCATCTTCCCCTGCAGACTGACTGATCACCCATTAGTTTTGCACAAAGCATGAACTCCGTAGCTTAATCAAAAATTCTTGTTGATCTTCACAACACATGCACTCAAAGGAGGGAGTCTGAAACCCAGATGCTGACCACATCACTTATCCTGTGCAGTTTAATAGCTAATGTGATACTGACCACATCACTTATCCTGTGCAGTTTAATAGCTAATGTGATACTGACCACATCACTTATCCTGTGCAGTTTAATAGCTAATGTGATACTGACCACATCACTTGTATGTCTATATTTGTTTTTTGAATTATGTATTGGAAGTAAAGGGAAATATACACATTTACAAAGAATCAATTTAGAAAAGGTTTTAAAAAAAAATCTTGTTTATGAGTGCAGTTACATCGTGGAGACAATACCACACCGATCTTCGGACTGAACCATCTAAATTGTTTTTGTTTCTTTAAATAACTGTAGAAATGTGTGTTTTTCCATTTATTTACTTAGCTATCAGTGCACATGAAATAGTTCCTTAGCCGATGAGAACTCATTCTCAGCATCTGTCAGCATATTGCGACTTGAGATTCCAGTACTTGTTAATTGATAAGACATTTGTCTTCTCTGTGTGAGTTCTTGATGGGGGGAGGGGGGGGGGGGAAGATTACCCATTGCTCCCTAACAAGCATGTCATAAAAGACAACTAATAAGTGTTTGCTGAAATTGAATGTGTTGAATCAAAGATGCAAATATTGCAACTTAGTTGTAGAGCACAGCACAGTGAGCCAACCACACTTCTAAAGGGGAAACACAGATGTATAGAAAATACTCTGAGAAGTTCATGAGGTTTGGATTAAATAAATTCGGATCACTCAAGTAGAAATCGGGTTAAAATATCGATAGAATACAATAGACAGAATGTGAATAGTTTAAAGTGTCAGTTATTCGTTGAATTGGGATACAGGTAGAAAGACGGTAGTGCATGTTGAATGGTCTTCTGTAGTATGGTTGTGATGTTGTAGCTACTGATGATAATGTTGCATGCAGACACCCGAAGGTGATGATGGTGCAGGTGCTGGGGACAGTGAGGAAGACACCACGGCAAAAGCTGAAGGCAGGGACCCCGAAAATGCTGATACTGACACTGGCAGCGATGATAAGAAGGATGAGACCTCTGATGACAGCAGCGATAAAAAGGTTTCATCTTTTGTTTACTTGTAGTCATAAGATACAATGGTGGTGAGGTTAGGGTTTCAGTCTCTCGGCTCTTAACGCATGAGTTTCAGCCAGTGTTGTTCTGTTAGAGATGTTAGCATACTGAGCAACTGAGCAAGTCCTAGCCCACCACTGACCATCATTGAAACTGTAGTGCCTACAGCACATAGCACATATTGACTAAAGAAAAAAGAAAAGCTGGTGGTTGCTCATACAGATTCCCCATAACCTCTTGAAGCATGAGTTTGAGCTAAAATAAATCTGTTTGTCATCTGTTAGAGGTGGCGGTTGTTTAGATTCCTCGTCAGTTATTGGAGCATGTATTTGATCCAGGATTGTTCTGTTTGGCATCTGTTAAAGGTGGTTGTTCATAGATTCCTTATCTCCACTTGAAACAGGAGTTTGACCCAGGATTGTTCTGTCTGACACTCGTTAGAAGTGGTTGTTCATAGATTCCTTATCTCCACTTGAAACAGGAGTTTGACCCAGGGCTGTTCTGTCTGACACTTGTTAGAAGTGGTTGTTCATAGATTCCTTATCTCCACTTGAAACAGGAGTTTGACCCAGGGCTGTTCTGTCTGACACTCGTTAGAAGTGGTTGTTCATAGATTCCTTATCTCCACTTGAAACAGGAGTTTGACCAAGGGCTGTTCTGTCTGACACTCGTTAGAAGTGTTGTTCATAGATTCCTTATCTCCACTTGAAACAGGAGTTTGACCCAGGATTGTTCTGTCTGACACTCGTTAGAAGTGGTTGTTCATAGATTCCTTATCTCCACTTGAAACAGGAGTTTGACCCAGGGCTGTTCTGTCTGACACTTGTTAGAAGTGGTTGTTCATAGATTCCTTATCTCCACTTGAAACAGGAGTTTGACCCAGGGCTGTTCTGTCTGACACTCGTTAGAAGTGGTTGTTCATAGATTCCTTATCTCCACTTGAAACAGGAGTTTGACCAAGGGCTGTTCTGTCTGACACTCGTTAGAAGTGTTGTTCATAGATTCCTTATCTCCACTTGAAACAGGAGTTTGACCCAGGATTGTTCTGTCTGACACTCGTTAGAAGTGGTTGTTCATAGATTCCTTATCTCCACTTGAAACAGGAGTTTGACCCAGGGCTGTTCTGTCTGACACTTGTTAGAAGTGGTTGTTCATGTATTCCTTAACTCCACTTGAAACAGGAGTTTGACCCTAGGGCTGTTCTGTCTGACACTCGTTAGAAGTGGTTGTTCATAGATTCCTTATCTCCACTTGAAACAGGAGTTTGACCAAGGGCTGTTCTGTCTGACACTCGTTAGAAGTGTTGTTCATAGATTCCTTATCTCCACTTGAAACAGGAGTTTGACCCAGGTCTGTTCTGTCTGACACTCGTTAGAAGTGGTTGTTCATAGATTCCTTATCTCCTCTTGAAACAGGAGTTTGACCCAGGGCTGTTTTGTTCGACATCTGTTAGAGGTAGTTGTTCATAGATTCCTTATCTCCACTTGAAACAGGAGTTTGACCCAGGTCTGTTCTGTCTGACACTCGTTAGAAGTGGTTGTTCATAGATTCCTTATCTCCTCTTGAAACAGGAGTTTGACCCAGGTCTGTTTTGTTCGACATCTGTTAGAGGTAGTTGTTCATACAGATTCCTGATCCTCCCCCTCTTCTTCTTTTTTAGCGCTCATCAGATGGAAAAATTTGTTGGAAATTTCTTTTCATTTGTCCACTTCTGGATTTTGTTCTTGTTCCAGAGCTTAAATTGTGCATGTGCGTCCATTTTACGAATCTGGCTTATTTGTGTTCACACTGTTTGAAAAGGTCCAGTGGTTCCTTGCCTCTTAAGCAGGTGCACTCTGACTTCAAAGGAAACAAACATCTCAGATTAGTCACCTTTTTTTTTTTTTTTTTTTTTTGTATGCTTGGGGAGGGGGTTGGGGTATTCTTTCTCTCCAAAAAATTCGGGTCCAGAACCCACACAGTTAACTCACATAACTGATGCCACATTACAAGATTCCTAAATTTTTGGCCATTTGATTTATGTTATGAGCTGACTGACTCAGTTGAATCACAGCAGTTGGCTTTGTCACAAATGAATGATCCATATGTTCGAATCCTTTAGTGAGGTGGCTAGCTAACTGTATCAAGGGGTTTTCATTATTGAAAAGTGTTAGTCTATTAGAGCAGCGGTTTTCCATTAGGTGGAACAAAATAGCCCCCCCCCCCCCCCCCCATTATTCTAATACACGTTTAAAAACAAAAACTTGAAAAGTATGGAGTCCGTGGCAAATCTTTAAATATAAGAGGCTCAATTGGTCTTGTCTAACTGGGACCTACTGTGTTAGAGAGTTCTTCGTCTGCATCCATCTTAGGATATAAATGTGTTATGCCCGTTTACAACATGGCTGCAATATTTACACTGTTTGCCTGACACATCTGATTTCTGCAGGCATTTGTTGCCTCGCGTAGCCTTCCTGATTAGTCTGGAGAATTATTGTGGTCATACTTCATATTTAATTTTTTTCATTTATTTGTATTGCACATTTTATTGGCTTACATTGAGGCATGGAGTGTACATTTTGCACTTTTGTTAACTAGATGTGTTTATTTGCGCAGTTATGTATGTGTGCTTTTTTTAAAATGGTTTTTTTCTTTTTAAATTATTTATTTAAAACAAAATTCTTTTAGGTGTAAGCATCTCAGTGATCATTTTTGTGTGTATTAATGAGGTTAACTACTTTTCATTGGAAATTGATGTGATCGTACAATTAACACACAAGATGTAAAACTAGGCCTGGACATGATAAAGAGATCTGGCTAGATGTTTAACATACAGCATAGCAGATGTTTGCATATCAGTTGCCAGGGCTTACAAGGACCATCAGGAACTTAGAGGTTGTGAGCTCATTTTCACAATGCTGACATGCCAGAATTCAAAATCAGATAGCAGTATAAGCATCATACCGTTTTTCTTTTTTTCTTCATCAACATTGTGTTCACCTGCTTTAAACTCCGGTGAAAAGTCCTGGTTGTTCATCAACTTCTGGACTTTGGTCTTGTTTCAAAACTTGAGTTTTGTGTGCCCATCTGTTTTACAGATCTGTCTAATTTGTATGCAGACTGTTGGTTTCTTGCCTCTGGGCCAGATGCACTCTGACTTCTAACAAAACATCCTTAATTGTTCGACCAATGTGGGGTGCGGAAACCCACATGGGATGGCAAATACCGCTTAGAAAGTCAAACTACTGAGCTCAAGATTGGCTCATAAAACTACACATCGCCCATAAATGTTGCAATTGGGTTAGGACGTCCTAAGAAAGACATGCAACTAACTCTAATTTACTACATACGTTGTAAGAGATGACTAGGTTTGGTTGGTGTGAGACTGACTTGCTGCCTATTTTCATAACTGCAAAATTTAGATTATGAAGTGTGACACCATCAGCAGATCATCAAAGTTATTTCTCTGAGGTCTGTCTAGACTGTACACTGCAAGTTGACTTCTGAGTCTAGCAGTTATCATGTTATGTTATCAGAATTTACATCACTGCACATTAGACATTCCAGTGCATGATGTGTACATTACCATGCTTTTTGCCACATTGCTGCCAGTTGGTGGTCATAAGTATTGAATTTGGAAGGAGTCTTCTACACCGTGTCCTGTAGCTTCACACTGAGCACATACAGGCTCCATCGAGTAAATTTCTTGATTTTCACCAACATGTGACATTGCCTTCTTCACCTTCCAGCGTTTCCTTCAACAAGGAATAAGTTTTTTTTTTAGGAAGGGGGGGGGGGGTGGGTTGGTTGTTCCTCCAGAATTATGGGGCACATGGCTAGGCCAATCTCCACATAGTGTGCTGGCTATGGTTTTTTTCCACTGGAAGAGAAACCTTCCCAAAGATTTAAACCTGGTTCTCCTGAAAGAGACGCCAGTGTTATTAGCTGCTCAGCCAATCGCTGCATAAAGCTCCCCATGTGGGTTCCGGGGTCCTATTATAGGGAAAACATGAATAGTTCCACTGCCTACCCAAAAGCATGTCGTAAGAGTCGACTAATTGGGAGCTTCTTTTGAAGTTGGAGTGCACCTGCCTAAGAGGCAAGGAACCAGCAGTCTGCACACGGATGAGTCAGATCTGTCAGATGCACACGCAGCACTCAATTTCTGGAACAGGACTGCAGTCCAAAAGTGGACGAACAACAAGAACTTTTCGCCAGAGTTTACAGCTGGTGAACGTGAAGAAGAAGAAGCTGCTGCTCAAGAAAAGGATGTCTCTCTAAATGTATCCCCAGTAATTCAGCCGTTCAAACCCCTCACTACCCCAGTAGTGGTACTGAATGCATAAATGTTGATTGTCTTCCTTTGTTTAGGAGGAGCAGCCAGAATCAGACCAGGAGTCCGAAGGCACTGCTGATGAACAGAAGGAGGATGGGGATGAGAAGGCTGGAGAAGGAGAACAGAAGGAAGAAGAGGCTGATAAAACTGACAGCGAGAAAAAAGCTGAGCAGGAGAAGAAAGAGTCTCAGAAAGATGACAAGGTAATCTCTCGCTCACTCTCCCTTTCTCTCACCCCATTACTTTTTTATATGTGCACTGACCTTTTAATTACACTCTATTACATGTCTACACTGTGGGGGGGGGGGGGGGGGGGGGGGGGGGCTGAGTGGTCTTGAGGCATGGTGTCCGCCTCGTCTCAGGTTCAGGCCCCGGGCAAAACAGATTTTTTTTTGGAAATAACTGGTTATTTCCACTGGTCTCTGGGTAGTAAAAAATAATGGCGGTGTGTATTGTTGCGCATGTAAAAAATAAAAATCCCTTGGCAGTTGGAAATCAAAAAGAGCAGCCTAAAGGCTCTGCCCGGGGCAAATTTTGGAGTTAAAAATCTACCCAAAATATTTCAGGTTCCTTGCCGGTGCTACAGAGTTCGTGCACTGCGCTGAGATTCTTCGGACTCAGGCTAAGAGCTGTATTCTCTCTAGACTGTGGCTAAGAGCTGTATTCACTATAGACACTCCCCCGTGTGGGTTCCGGGGCCCCATTGTAGGGGAAAACAAGAATAGACCCACTGCCTACCCAAAAGCATGTCGTAAGAGTCGACTAATTGGGGAGCTTCCTTTGAAGTCGGAGTGCATCTGCCGGAGAGGCAAGGAACCAACAGTCTGTATTCAAGAGAATGAGATTTGTAAAACTGATGCACACGCAACACTCAAGTTCTGGAGCAGGACTGCAGTTCAGTAGTGGACGAACAACCAGAACTTTCCGCCAGAGTGTACAGCTGGTGAACGTGAAGAAGAAGAAGACTATAGACACTGTCTAAGAGCTGTATTCTCTATCGAGTGTGGCTAAGTATAAAACTGCACGTGCAGATTTTTGGTGGCAAGAACACTAGTGATTGCAGCACTCAGGTAGGTGAGGGAGTTCATTTTGAAGTGTACCTAAGAACGAGGGAGCCAAGGTAATGAGTGCAGTGGCTGTACACCCGCCTGCCAGTCTGAAGATTTTCGATTTAAATATCTGCGGGTAACTGACCAGTGGATACCAGGCCGGCCCAGTCAGAAAAGGGTGCCAGGGAAATAAAGGTGGTCAGCATGATATTGACCGCGTCTTCCATTGAGTGCCACCTGGCCAGTACAAATTTGGCTTTAGCGTCATATAGTCAGTGTGTCAAGGTATAAAAGTTCTTTGCTTTCTTACTTTACTCATGAAAAGGTGATTGCTGATTGAAAATTTAACACATGAAACAACATATTAAAGGCTGCTGTAGTTTGGATTTCAGTCGGCTCTGTGGCTAAGTCGATGCGAACACTTCGCTTCGTAATGCCGGGTTCGATCCCAGCTGCAGGCAATGCGCCTTGCGTTGGTTTCGACAGTGGTATTAAGAAAGCCGACCGTCCAGAAAGCAATGGCAAACTACTGGACGTAAATTTGCCTAGAAAAACCACACAACAGCCAGGGGCTGCTGTGGTTGGTTCTGCAACGTCCTGTAAAGGATACGCAACAACCAGTTTGGATTTCAGTATGGTTGCTATAAGACATGTGGTGGTGTAATGGTTAGTGCTCGTCTTACCAGCCAAGAGAGTCGTTTGCGTTCATTCAGCAGCAACACCAAGATTTTCCACCAGACCAGTTCGGCCCTGAGTTGACCCGGCAGCTTCATAAACATGGTTACCAGGCAGTTGTTAACAAACATTTTCTGGGAGGGGAAAGCAACGTGGAAGGGAACCAGTAACACTGTCTCTCATGTGATATGGCCTAGAATGTGAAGCCTTAACACTTACTCCCCAAGGCCAATATCTGCTAAAAAAAAAATCCTTCTCAAAAAAATCTGCTCCACAAGTGGTTGCAAACAGGTGTTTACTATCAGCAATTTGTTAGAACAGATAGACTTCACATCTTGTGATGTTTGCTCAGGTTTCTAACAAGTTAGTACAGGCTCAGCATTTATTGGCCATTTGTGATTTTTATCTAGGTGATTGTAAGTTTACTAGCCTGTCATTATTTTCTATGCTCATACCATTGTCGAAAAGGATCTGCTATAAAGTCACCTGCAGCTTAATCGAACCAGTATTGAATGGTATTAATTGTAAAATTGCTAACACGGGAGAAAAAAAAGAAAGATGCTGGTGTTGGGATGGGGTACCCTTTGGGAAATCTAACCAAGAATGTCTCAACACTGGAACCCACAGGCTGATGGAAATAAAGGCAGACTGCACATGCACACGCGCGCGCACACACACAGAGAAGGAAGCTAAAGATAAGTTGAATAGATGTGGAGAACATGGGGTGACCTGCATAGCAAGGGATAGGATACCTGGGTTGGATTAAGGGCCTATTCTCCATTGAGGGATAAAGGAAAGAATGGTCAGAATTATGAAAGTGTGTCCGTAACCCCTAAAGTACATAAAAAACACATT
Organism: Candidula unifasciata; assembly: GCA_905116865.2. Classification (NCBI taxonomy): domain Eukaryota; kingdom Metazoa; phylum Mollusca; class Gastropoda; order Stylommatophora; family Geomitridae; genus Candidula; species Candidula unifasciata. Next base: position 651,512 of record CAJHNH020000580.1, read on the forward strand.
GTGATTTGTCTTAACTGCTGGTTGTCGATTACTTTATAAAACCCTTCCTTTTGGTTGCTCCCGGCAGGCTGACAACACCTCAGAACAAGGTGACACCAAATCAGACAAGAAGGAGACAGAGGCCAAAGAGAAAGTTCCCAAAGTGGTCAGCATCAAGGAGATTATCAAGGCAGTACCAGAGTTCTTGGATGTGAAAGATTTGTCTGAGGAGAGGTTCAAAGCCAGCAAAAAGAAGTAAGATGTGTTCTCTGTGTCTCTAGTGCTGGCCTGTGAGATCACAGGGGAAAGGTAAAAAATAGTCACTCACATGTAGGAAATGTCTCTGGTTCCGGTCGTTGGACATTTTCACCTTTTGGGGTTGACATTGGCATTTCGGCCCAGTTGTTACTTTTAAACAGTTGTTGCATAGCTAAACATAGCATGTGATGTTGAAGTATAGAGGATACATATTGTCACGCTTAGGGTATATTGAAGTGTGGCAAACATGGGGTCCCAGCGGCAGAACTACAACTATAAATAACTTAAAAGTACATGACTTTATGATTGCAGATGACTGCATTTTTTTTTCATGCAGACACCTGTGACAATAAAGTTGAATGAAATGACTCTCATCCAGCAGTTCCCGGGTTGGTCAGTAGTTGATATTTACAAGTAGATCAAAAGGGGCAGAACTTGGCATTGAGGAGGTAACATTGCATTCTACAGATAACCGTTCTTCTTCTTTTTTCATCTGAGTGACAGAAGTGTGTTGTGCCTGTTTACAACAGAGCTGCGATATTTGCGCTTCTTGGCTGGCACATCCGACGTCATTGAGCATTTGTTGACAGGGTTAACTTCCTGGATAGTTTAGACGGACGTGGCTTATCCTTACTTGTGTAGTGCTCTTTTTGTCCCCTTATCTGCAGGTGCTGCCCTTAGAGAGCCCTAACAAGGCATCTGGGTGTAGACTCAGTGGAGGGCAGGAGCAGATCAAGTTAGCCCGTAAGGGATGTTGTTCGCCTAGGTTTCTAGCAAATCTCCTGTTATAGGGCTGGATCAACAGTTCTGTAGTTCTTCCACTGGAGAGACGTTTTCACTGAGGGTTGTCATTTAGTAGTATGTTCGGCTAGCAAGCAGACTTTACCCATATTCCAAATGAGTTTTGATAGAGGTTTTCACCTATGCATTGGGGGTGGACACTACATCTCTAGAGGCTACCAACTCCAAGATCCCCTGCCAGCTTCTGCTCACAAAGATGAGCCCTTATCTGTAGCGCACACTGTGGAAGTGCAGCATAAGTCTTGTCTGAAGATCCGTAAAACCAGACCCTGCTGGCGTCCGAGGTGAGGAACAAACTCCTTATACACGTCACTGCGGCTGTAACTTTCTCTCACGCCTGTTTGAAATCACTGCGCCACAGAGAACCATTCAGAGATACACAGGTTAACCGCATGACAGCATAGGATGCATAACCGTACTGCACGCAGGCAGCCCTATTTAAATAACAAAACTGTTAGTTGACAGCTGTCCACTCACTGCTCAAGACTGAACTCAAATGACAAAAATGCATTTTCACTGAGTACAGGATTAGCAATAGGTTTCTCTCTTGCATGTGGACAACACTTTAAAGCCACAGCCAGCAGATAAGTGTTCCATGTCTGTACTTGACTCTGAAACTCTGAGGTCAAGCTTTGTGTAGTTGGCAGGCGTTTCTGATGAGACTGTCAACCAAACAGTGAATATTAAACAGTTGTGTCCTTTACAGGATGTTGCAGAACCAACCTCAGCATTTTTATGGTGGTGATTTTACTAGGCAATTTTATGTTCACTAGTTTGCCATTGCTTTCTGAATGATAATCTCCCGATACCACTGTTGAAACCAGGGCAAGACAGCGTACTGCCAGATCACCTGCAGCTTGGATGGAACTCGGCATTATGAAGAGCGTTTGCAACACCTTAGCCATAGATACTGTTGTTAATGACCGCAATGAGTATTAATGAATATTCATAATTGTGGTCTTTACACACTTCTTATTATTATACAGTGCATACTTATGTGATAACTTACAACATTACAACATCACTTTGTTAAAATATACATCATTCACAAAGAGAGTTGAGCTGTTTTAATGAACTCAGTGCACCCAGTCTTGAGAGGTGTTTTTTGAGGAAGTTTGTTTCCCCCTTAGTTTTCAGCAGTTTCTGGTCTACCTTCAAGGCAGTCAGGATGTGCGTCTCTTTGGCTACATTCCCTTAACCTGTCCGACATGAGACATCTTAACATTAGTTAAGCTACTTTCGACATACCTTTATTGGCATAGAAAAGTACATCTACAGACTGCAGAGGGGACCTCTTATAGACACAGACACAAAATTTCTTATGCTGTTTTATCTCTTACTGCAAAGGACACGACACTACTCATGCTTGCTATAAGAGGCAACTAAGGAAGTTTTGTCATCTCTGGCAATCATTATTTGAACTTGCTGTTCCCGCTGAAGCGGATCTTGTGATAGCTATGCTGCTTTGTTTTGTGTTTTAATGCTGGCTGTGTTTTCTTCTGCAGACTGGCTGAGCTCAGAAAACTTGACCAGGCCAAAGCAGAATTGTCACAGGCCAGGAACGATTTGGAATCATTCATCTTTGACCTTCAGGACAAGTTGAGCAGTGGACCATATGAGAAGTGCTCCACCGAGGAAGGACGGGAGAAGCTGTTTACTCTGATAAGTGTAACATCAGAATGGTTTGAGAATGCAGATGATGCCAAGAAATCGGTAATTTATTTGTTATATTGTTGATACAGTCAGGGAGTGTACAGTTATGGTTACAGCCTGTTTTTCTTTATTTATTCTTAATCTGTTTCTTTTATTTGAAAAAAAAATTGTGTTTGTTTGTTTGTTAATGGGCAATTGTAACAGATATGTTTATGTATTTTCCTTCCAGGATTTGAAGGACAAATTAAAGGCACTCAAGGACGCTTCTCTGGAAATCACTAAACGAGTGTTTGAGTTGGAGGAAAGGCCCAAGGCCCTGGATGCCTTGAAAGACGCCCTGAACCAGACTAAGTTCTTTCTGGCCACTGTGAAAAACTTCTCAAGCGTGGAAGACCCAATATACACCCAAGTCGAGATTGAAACAATGGAGAAACTGATCAATGATACTGTGGTAAGTGCTAGTTTCTGTAGGTTTCACTTTTCTATAAGTAAGTTTTATGTTTGGGGAAGAAACTGGTCAGTGATACATGGTTAAGTTTTAGTTTGATTAGATCTTAATTTCTGTATCATACATTTTATAGTCTGGTTGAGAAACTTAGTGATACGGTAGTAAGTGGTAGTATATATCAGTTTCAGTTTCTATAAGTTTTACTGTTTGGTGGAGAAACTTATTAATGATACAGTGGTAAATGGTTTTTCTGTTTGGTGGTAAAAACTGACCAACATTAGAGCAGTTGATTGTAGTTTTAAAGTAGTTTTATGATCTTAGTATAGATTTTGTTGACTTTATTTAGGTTTTATTTCTGTTGAAGAAACTAACTGTAGTTTATATGGCTTTTACTGTCTGGTAGAGAAAATATTCCTGGTATTTTATGTGGGTCTTACTGTCTAGTTGAACAACAACAACAGAAACTTTCAGCACACACCAGAAGTGATAGGGACGTTAGAGTGCATTCTTTATCATTTTGAACAATTTTAAGGGGTCTGTGATATCATTTACAAACCTTTCCCCATACCTCAACTTTAGAATGCAAGCATTTTTGCGATTCTGCTTCTTCTTCTACTTAGTGTACACTACATTTTATCTAAAATGGGACCCTGTGATTCTAGTATTCTTTCTGTTTAAATCTGATTTTAAAAGTATTGGCTCCATGGCAGACCTTCAGAGGTTAGAGGGTTAGCAGGTCTTAGCTAATTGGAAACCACTTTTATAGTGAAAACAGTTTCTCTTACTCACACACACACACACACACACACACCCCCCCCCCCCCCCCCCCCCCCTCCTCTCTTAATAGATTTGAATTTAGTAAAGTCAGGCTGAAAGAGAGTGCACTACCATGATTTCTAGTGAATGAATCAAGCCACATTAGAGCCATGTTTATGTATCGCACCCACATCTGTATTGTTAATATCTCTAAATGATGTATGTTTGACATTATTGCCAGGAATGGAGAGACACCACAGTGAAAGCCCAGAAGCTGCTGAAGCCTCATGAGAACCCAGTGCTGCTGGTTGAAGATGTAGGCCAGAAGATCCTTGCACTGGAAAGGGAGCAGAGATATCTTATCAACAAGTTAAAGGTAGTAGTCAGAATGCTCACATACTCACATTTATTTATTGTAGTTGGTGGTTTCTTAAAGTGTCATTGGGTGACAGCAGCATCAAACTTTATGTCTCCATTTGTTAGGTAACGCTAGGTGTTGCATGTACGTAACGCTAGGTGTTGCATGCACATTTGCAACACAGAAAGAAAATGGCAACTGTACTTATCCTCAAAGAACAACATGCTGCTGTACATATCGGGGGGGGGGGGGGGGGGGGAAGGAAAGGCAAAAGGGCAACCTGTAAAGGACAATAATAAGGAAATGCTTCCTGTTTATGCTGACAAATGTTTATCCCCTAAAGCATTGCATAGCTGGGTAACAAAATTTTCTCAAGGACGCTCTAAAATTGTTGAAGTCTGATCTGGTCATCCTGTTGAGATTGCAACAGACGCATCTGTGCAGCGGGTGGAGGAGATGATTAGTTCTGACAGGCGAGTAACAGCTGACTCTGTAGCAGCTGCAGTAGGGTGCTCACATGGTTCAGCATACAAACTTAGCCCCTCATGACTTCCACCTTTTTGGTCCACTGAAAACCCACCTTGGCAGGCAACATTTCGCTCATGACACAGAAGTTGAATGTAGAGTGAAAATGTGGTTTAGTAAACAGAGCACGCAGTTCTATGCAGCAGGTTTTGGAGGACTGATAAAATGATGGGACATTTACATCAGTGTTGGTGGACATTATGTTGACATATACAGGGACAGCGTATGTGTAAAAATAAATGGTTTTTCAAGTTGTCATCGTCTTTAGTTTTTTTTTTTTTTTTTTTTTAACAATTTGTGACATACTTATTGACTTCCCTTCCTAGTTGATTTGTACCTGATGTAGGTCTTAGATTGCCAAGGGTACCCAAAGGTTTAGAGGTGCCCCCTAAAATACATGCATGTTGTGGTACTTCAGCGGCAGTCACATTTCACCCTGTTCGTCTGACATTCGGTATTAATAATAGAAACAGGATTGTACATTTAGGACAGTACTGGTCTTGGTGTGAAAGTCCATAGTAAAGCATACTTATACCCATTCTTTGCACACTGTCTCCGTCGCCTTCTTTCCGCAGATCATCTTCTCAAGCATGTAAGTTGATTAACACGAGTGAGATGTATCAAATAAAGCCACTTGTTCATTAGCTAAATATCAGTTTTATTGTATCTTTGATCTCGCAGTGGGGTATAGGCCCTCATATATTTTTAGGTCTATTTCTTTTACCCTGTACGTTTGAGAGAAAAAAACTTTCTAGTTGTATTGTTTTCTTATTGTATGTCCTGTCAGGTGCCAAGGTCTTTTCTTTATCTTTAGATTAGCTCATTTTATAAGCTTCAAATAGGAGGTCCTCATGGCAAAGTGGTCAAGTTGTTTGCCTCATTCTATGAAGGACGTGGGTTCATTTTGTGTCGGCGCCGTTCAGTTCACGAGTGCAATTTTTACGGAGATCCCTGGGAATCATTGCTGGAGCTACGAAGTTCTTACTTTGTGTGATGCTCTCGGCATGCGGCTAGCCGCTCTGTGGAGAGGGACCGAGCCATATGGGATAAAACTTTTCTTTTTAAACCTTTATAAGCTTCAAATTCACTGATTTTCTTATTAATGAACCAATGTTTTGTGTAGACATCAGTTGGAGTATTTTTTGTAGCGTATTAGAGCAAACATAACCAAAGAAAATGATAGGTGGCAACACTAAGATTCTCTAAACATAATCATGAACAAGATAAGGGAGAACATCTAGCCTTGTAACACAAGCTTACAGTGCACAAGCAAACCACCCCACAAGGTAATGTTTGAAAGCATAGGACACAGAACATCACCCACTTGGGCCAGATAGTTAGTAATCAGTAAGATTGGTTATTCCCATGTGGGTTCCAGGTCCTCATGTGAAAAGGGAAGGGGGTGGAGGGGGGCATGTGGGGGAAAAGGAAACTTTAAGGCATGCTGAAATTGGATGTATTGGACTGAGAGGTTAACTAAGTGCAGCCTGTCAACTGCTCTTTTAAAAGTGAATACAGAAAAGGAAGAAGCGGGATTAACAGATATAAGGTTTCAGGTTATGAAACTTGCTATAGCTGTTTACCACTGTGGTTGAGCCATGGGGGCTTGTGGCTGTCTAGACCCTCACTTGCCGGCCTGAAGGTCTTGGATTCCCATTCCTACCAAGTTGGATTTCTCTCTCTCAGAAATGGCCTTTGCTCCCAGGTTGACCCAGCCATGAAAAGGGACCAGATAAAGTCATTGGAAGTAAAGGCGGCCGGTGTGATGTTGATCACATCACCGATTCAGTGCTGATTGGTCTATAAAAATATGAGTTTAGCATTATATGCTTTATGCACCACTGGCGTAGAAAGAATCCTGTACTTACTTTTGACATTGTCATCGTCTTGTTGTATACCCTTATACGTCATACAGGGCTAGCAGTCTGTTCCTCCATTCCATTCTATCATGTGCAGCCAGTTCAATATCATGGAAGGAATCCAGTCCAACTGCTTTGGTTTCTCTCATGAACATTTGTTTTAGGGGGTCCTGATTTAGGGTGTTTTTTTTAAGGGGGTTCTCGCTTTCTTAGTCCCTTTGTTTCCCATTTTAATGCCTGTTTGGCAATTCTCAACCCAGTTCTTCCTAGGATTTGTCCAGTATAGCACCATCTACTTTGTGTCATCTTATAACTTGTTACCTATGGTTATGCAGACTCCTATTTATTTCTTCACCCCTCTTGAATTTATCTCATAGTATGTTTAGCGTGACGACTTATAACATGGGTGACATGATTTCTCCATTTAGAATTTCAAGCCAAAAGCCAAGCCAAAGGAAGACAAAAAGAAAGAAGACAGTACTGGCAAGTCGGAGGACAACAACAAAACATCCAAGACTTCACAGGAGCAAGGTCTGTGTTTGTGGCAGTGTTGTAGTTACTTGTATAATAGTAGTAATTGTGTGCCCTCTCCGCATTGAAGGGTGGCTGCGGTACGGAAATTGCTGACTATTAGAGTTCTGCTTCTTCTTAGATTTTACCGACTTGAAAGTCTGGAAGAAAGTTCTGGTTGTTCTGACTTTTGGAACGAATATAATGTGCTGAGGCCATAACCTCTTTCTTGGTGTGACATCACTGCCTAAATGCCATGAAAACGATTTTGAAAGAAAAATAAACTGTCTGCAGCGGGAATCTAATCCTGCTACACCGAAAACTATGAAATGCATTCACTAGCCTGTAAGTGAGAGACACAGCTGTTTGTATCTTGAATGTTTTATGTGTGGAAGACCTATTTGTAATAATGTGTGGCAGAGTTTATGATGTCTGCCTCAGAAATTGTGAGATTTGAGTTTCTGTTCTGTAGCAGAGGGTCTGCTATTTTCTTGTCAGAGGTAGAATAACAGCTGTCTGATGTGGTTGTTGGGGCATTAGGGGACGTGTGATGTAGTTGTGTTCAGCATTCAGTCAAAATTATTGTTTTAACAAATAGCTTGGTGGATGCAAAAGATTGTGTTTATAAACTTGGTAAAGAATGGTTGTTGTTACAAATAACTTGGGGATGCAGGTTGTATTAATGGATAACTTGGTACACAGAGATTGTGTTAACAAAAAGTTATGGTGCACTGGTTATGTTAACAAATGACTTGGGGCACAGGAGATTGTTTGAACCTTGGTACACACTGGTTGTGTTAATGGATAACCTGGTACCTAGAGGTTATGTTAACAAAAAACCCTGGGGGCACTGGTTGTGTTAACCGATAACTTGGTATACAAAGATGATGTTAACAAATACCTTGGCACACAGATGTCAATAAATATCTTGGTACACACTTCTTCTTCTTCTTCACTTCCTCTTTTACCGCTGTGGGTGTCGAGGGAGATATAAGGTTCTATTTCTAGCTCTTCTGGCTGCCTCGACCATAGGCACATCGTGCTGTTGTAGAGTTTCTCTGATGTTATCCTTCCATCTTGTTCATAACTGAATGTGTTAAAATTACTTTGGCACATCGATTATGACCTCACGTAACACAAACTGAACAGCTTTCAGTACTGTAACTGTTTTGCCCCAGAGAGAAAATATCTTGAACCCAGGAAAATTCCCCCCCCCCCCCCCCCACACACACACACAATTTTATTTATTTAAAAAAGTATATGCCTTAAAAATATTTTAAAAAAACATGGGGGGGGGGGGATATTTGCAAACTAATTGCTATACCTGCCCTTGGTCCTAAACAAAAATTATATGATGACTAGTACCTTCCCCTGCGTAGAAGAGACTAACTGGCCAAAGCCTGATTAAAATATAAAGACTAAACATTAGTGTCTCAGAGCTAAAGGGTTACAACCATTTAGAGTTTCTATATGCTCCTATATCAATTGTTTTTCTCATTACTTCCCTACAGAGGATGATGATGGTACAGTTGAAGTTGAAGAGAATGGTGACGACTCTGGTAAAGCAGCGAAGGAAGCAGAAACAAAACCAGTGAAGAAAGAGAAGGAAAAGAATAAAAAGTCAGAAAAGAAAGAGGAGAAAGATACGAAGGCAGATAAAAAGTCTAAGGACAAAACTACCTCAGACAAGAAAAAGCCCAAGTCAAAGAGGAAGACTGAGGGATCTCCGAAAGAGGAAGAGGAGATTTTAGAATTAGGTAAGGATTTGTTTTTCTTATTGAATGTCTTGAAAGCTGTGTGTGTTTAATTTTATTTCTTCTTTTTTTTGTACCACGCTACCAAGAATGTTCATTCATTTGGAACAATGTAAAGTTATAAGTAGATGTTGAGGTCACCCTCTGCTATCATATAAATGTGTGTGCAAGTGGGACATGAGTGTTACAGGTAGGTATTAGGGTAGACTGATAGGAACATGATCTACACAGATGGATCAGCAAAGAATGCACCAAAGAATGGTAGAGCACGTGTTTACATGGCATCCCCCACTGGTCAAACTTGCTCTAACCACAAGTCAGATCTCTCAGCCCTACTGATTGCAGCACTGTATATGAACAAGCTGCAAAACCCTGCAGTGGATTCCATCTCACTGTGACATTAAAGGCAATGAAAGTGCTGATGCTTTAGCCAAGGGAGGCAGCAGGAAACCAACAATCTGCCAGCCACTATAGTTTCCAGAAGTCAAAACCCTCATTAAGAGAAACAGATTGGAAAACTAACACAGGTTATAACAATTGAACAGGATTTCCTCAAACATCTGAAGAACGCAGACCAAGTCGCGGTTCTTCGCTAACACACTGGACACTGCAGATTCAACAAACACTCATATAAATTAGGTACCAGCCAAACAGCTGTCTGCCAGTGTCTTCGCACTGAACAGACTCTAAAACATGGTAGAGCTGCGAAGCAAAATGTGGACACACCCAGTAGACCTGACAACTAAGCTTTGGGGAAACCTAAAAGATCTTGAGATGACATCCCAGTTTATGACCCACAGCGGATTAAGTGCATGACCAGAGATCGCTGAAGAAGAAATAAATGGCAACAGTGGTCGGTGCTTTAATTGTGGAAGACTTACCTTTACGTGAGCGGGCCTTGCTAGTCACACTCACCATTGCTATGGGTTGTGCTTTCCATACCTCCTTATAGTACAGTATAACGGGTTGCCAATTGGTAATAACACTGTGTGGCATCTGGCTTAAACCTCTGTAGTGTCAAAGAGGAGACTGGCTATGAACTAGGTTGACTTGACTGTAACCAGTCATCACAGGTTGACTTTGCTGTAAACAGTAATCATAGGTTGACTTTGCTGTAAACAGTAATCACAGGTTGACTTTGCTGTAAACAGTAATCACAGGTTGACTTTGCTGTAACCAGTAATCACAGGTTGATTTTGCTGTAAACAGTTATCACAGGCTGAAACCGGCTAAACCCCTTCTGTTGACTGGCTGCAGCTAACAGTACTAGCATGAGACTGGCTAAAACATTTGACAGACTGATTGAAATGTAGCTAAAACATATGCTGGACTGGCTGGGTCTGTGGTTGAAACCTTTGATGGACTGACTTCATCTGTGGCTTAAACTGGCTGCCACTTACAATACCAGCTTGAGAGAGTGGCTTACATTCATGGTGGACTGGCTGTAACCAGCAGACCAAGGAAATGTTTTTTTTTTTTTTTTTAACATCATTTGTTACTTTTATTAAACAGCATCACAAGTTTCTCTTTATTTTACGATCATTTGTTCCTTTTTCATTAAATCCTTTTTAAATTTTTTTTTTTCAATAACTATTTTATTTTAAATATCTCTGCTTGTTCCTCATTTCCTTACCATCATAACTTCTACTACATTTTAAACAGTACTTATTCCTGTGTTGTTTTTTTCTTCATTACCAGATGGATCGGACACAGAGGACAAACATGTTGAATTATAACAAATGTTGGTTTAGAGTTGCTTCATTTTGGTTTGTATTTTCCTTCTGACGTTGTTTACGATGCACTGAAAGTTCAGATTATGTCGCTGTAATGTGCTGCCTGTTTACGATATGGTATTTGATTATTAGTGTATTGGGACATTTCTTATATATCCAGAAACTAAATCAACAGGTGGGATTTGTTGCCCATAATTGAATTATTAGCCCTGGTTTAAAAATTCCCACACAAAACTGAGGTTGGCGCCTATTTCTTTTAGTCCTCTGTTGTAAAGTCCTGCCATAATTACCTGCACATGAAGTGGGTAGGATGCTGATCTGGGTGCCAGAAAATATGTCTAGGGAAGTAAAGCTGGCCTTTTCATGTTGACTTTATCACCCATAGAGGTTGGTGACAGTGTTCTGGTGTTTGATCCTCTGTTTTAAAGTCTGCCATAATAACATGTGAAATGGGTAGGGTGCTGATCTGTTTGAATGTGAGACAGGGTTTTTGGTCTCTGTACAGCAGAGCTATTTAACTGGCGGCCCATGAGTCGAATCTGGCCCGCTGAGGCCTGCCAGGTGGCACACGGATCATTGCCAGTTGTATTAATGATCTTTCTATGCTGGGGCCGGGTCTCTGGCTTGTGACGATTCCCATTCCCCCCACATTTTGGCTCCTGGGTAAACTTAGTTGAATAACCCTGCTGTACAACCTAGGAGCACAGTCAGTGTCTGTGGCTTAGGTATTGCGAACGAGCTTTGTAATGCTGGGGTGCCAGGTTTGATCCCAGCTGCAGGCCTTGCGCCTTGCTTGGGTTTCGACAGCGGTATCGAGATGCTGACCAATCTAGAAAGCAGTGACAAACTACTGGATGTAAATGTGCCTAGAAAAACCAAAACAGCCACACAATGCTTGGGTTGGTTCTGCAGTGTCCTATAAAGAATACACAACTAACTAACAGCATAGGAGCAGGAAATATTACAAACCTAGCACATAAGATTTCACATTGACAATGCTTATTGAAGGGATGGATATCCAACACTGTAACCTCCTCAGTTTTGTGTCAGAGAAATATTTGGTTATATATTTGTGGTCGGGAAACCGCAGAACCCATCATAGTAAGTAGATTACTTTCTATACATAGACTAGACAATGTCTAGAAAATATCTTGTAAGTAGACTAGACAGCAGAAAAATATCAGGTTGTAGAAACAGATTTAAGCAGACCTGTTCTAAATTTCTTCACAGGTATATTATTTCTTGGCAGTTGAGAAATAAAGGGCATTAATGTCTTGGGGGAGGGGGTGTGAAGTAGTGGTAATAGAAATGTACAGATGTATGTAACTTGGATGAATATGTGAAAAGATGTCATGGTGTTGTTGAAGTTGAGTGAGCATATAGTACAGTAAATGTGACGCACAGTGTTTGGGTGACTAGATGTAGATTTGCTGCGTTAAAAGTGACGTGTGAAACAGAATGCAGTAGTGGCAGAGTTTTGTAACCCAATGTATACAGGTGAAATAATATAGCAGTAACAATTTACGGGTGAAATGTCATGGTAGCATTAACAATATACAGATGAACTAATGTAACAGTAACAGATGCAGGGGAAAAACCAGTGTTACGTTGATAGTTAAACAAGACTGGTATCTGTGTAATGCAGTGTAAAATTTGATCCGCATTGCATCTGACTGAGAGGCAAGGAACCAGCAGTCTGCATACATATGAGTCAAATCTGTATAACGGATGCACATGCAACACTCAGGTTCTGGAACAGGACTGCAGTCCAAAACCAGAACTTTCGGCCAGAGTTTACAGCTGGTAAACCATAAACAAACTCAACAGGAAAAAACAAACATCAATTTTTAGACTTTGGACAGGACACTGTGGTCTTCGAGCACACCTGCACAGAATAGGCATAAAAGAATCTGCTGCCTGTGATTGTGGAGCAGAAAAACAGACCCCTGAGCACATACTGCAGCACCGCCCTAACTTCTCCCAGCAAAGACTGTATCTGGCCCAAGGGAGCTACATTGCAAGAGAAGCTATGGGAGACTGGTGGCGACCTAAAACGCACAATCCTAAATGGGACTAAATGTTTATCATAACTGGTGTTGAACGCAGAAAAAGAAATACAGCTGGTGAAAGCGAAGAAGATCTGCAGTTAAAATAATGTAAAAGTAACACTTTAATCGTTAGTCTACAGATAACATTTTCAGAATCTGCAGGTTAACAAGAGTAATGGCATCAGGATAACAGTCTAAAATGGGTACTGCAAATATATTATAGTTGATATGTAAACATAATAATCATGACAATGTAACACTGTTTAAATGTTAGTTGCGCTTCCTTTACATGACGTTGCAGAACCAACCCCAGCGTTTTTTTTCTGTTGTGGTTTTTCTAAGCAAAATTACGTTCACTAGTTTGCCATTGCTTTCTGGGCGATCGGCTCTCAACATTTGATAGGTAAATACCAAACTTTTGATTAAAATGCGATAGTTAACACTTGAACTCAACAGAAAGTTGACCACATTACAGAAAACATTCACTGAACACAGACTGACTAGAGCTTAAGGAGGAGGGACAGGAAGGAAGGGCCACACATGTAACTGCAAAGTTTAAATTAAGTTTGTCAGCTGAAACAAAACAAAAAGATCCTAAACTCCTTCCCTTTATTCTTAAAACTTTTAGGTTGTTTAGGAGGAAGGTAAAGTGGGGAGATGTAAACCAGCGTCATTGCACACAGTTTTAAACAATAAGTGCTCTGCCACCAGTACGGACAGCTGATAAGAAACTGACCGCCCGTGTCAAAATTCCATAGCTTCAGTGACGCTCCTCCATTTACCTAGAGTGTTAACTCTGGTACCCATTAGATAGAGGCTGGGTGAACCCCAGGAACCGCCCGGTTTCCAACACTGGTCGTGGGCTGCAGTGAGTCGCAGCTGGGTTTGAAAGCGACCCTCCTATTGACTGCGCTCTGTTGTGAAGATCACATTGATGTTGATAGAAAACCAAGAAATTACAGCCTGTAAGACTTCACTTGTCGGACCAGCCATTCTTTCATTGTACATTTGTTTTCTGACATGCTTAAATGGCTTGGTGTAATCATCTCTTTGTCCGGGAGTGCCAGAAGCTGTATGAATGGATGGAATTGTTTTCCTGCTTGTATGAACAGATCTTGACATTTTTGACTGAGCATTATTTAGTTTGACAAATTGGATGTTACATGTATCTGTGCTTAGTATTTAGTAGTCCAAGGTTTTTTTTTTTCCCACTGTTGTAAGTCACTTTATCATATTGTTTAAGTTTAATATGTCATTTTGTTCGCCACAATTCTAAAGTTATCATTTTATCAGTCATATTTACATTTCAAATATGTCACTTTTGTGGACAGATTAATTTGATTGAATATGAAAGATTATTAAAGGATTGTAGTTGAAGTTTGTAAAGGACCACTTGCATTGATGAGATCTCATCACAGTTAAAGTAGCGAATGGACTGCTCTGGGATCTCCACATATTACCTTTAGGGTCTCCTCCTCTAGACTGTTGGCTTAGTACTTTATAGTGTAAACAAAGAGAAATAGTGATCTCAGTATGCATACAGTGATGAGAGAAGTGGGGTTACTTCAGAGTACATACAGAGTGGAGTGACAGTAGGCATACAGATAGTAGTGGAGTTACTTTACTAGGTGTGTTACTTTACTAGGTGTATAGGAGGAGTGGAGTTACTTTACTAGGTGTATAGGAGTTACTTTACTAGGTGTATAGGAGTTACTTTACTAGGTGTATAGGAGTTACTTTACTAGGTGTATAGGAGGAGTGAAGTTACTTTACTAGGTGTATAGGAGTTACTTTACTAGGTGTTTAGGAAGAGTGGAGTTACTTTACCAGGTGTATAGGAGTTACTTTACTAGTATAGGAGTTACTTTACTAGGTGTACAGGAATTACTTTACTAGGTGTATAGGAGGAGTGGAGTTACTTTACTAGGTGTATAGGAGGAGTGGAGTTACTTCAGAGTGCATACAGAGTGGAGTGACAGTAGGCATACAGAAAGTAGTGGAGTTACTTTACTAGGTGTATAGGAGGAGTGGAGTGAATTTCAGAAGGCATAAGGGAGTGGTGAGGCATCTTTAGGCAAACAGCATAACTGTGTTTGAGAATGTTCAGTAGCCATTTTCTTGATTATTGTCATGAATTATCAGTCGTTACCTTGAAATATTGTTATAAATTATTATCTTGTATACACAATCTTCATATTTTCATCTGCTGTGTATTTGGACTGAAGAGAAGTTTCACTGTGGTGATATATTTTATTTTTGTATTACTGTTGGATACAAGATGAAGACAGTTGAATGTTTGCAGTTTTGGAAAATAAATTTTGTTTGGTTGACTAATTGGTTCCATACACTTGTGTTGCCTGGTCTGTTTTACAGTGTAGGTCATGCTTTATTTGTGTGCCTGTGTTTAGTGATGTATCGTTTTGAAATTGGTGATTCTAACCTGTCTCCCCAACCCAAAAGTTTACTTCATGTAAAGGACAAAAAAAAGACCCTCTTCCATAACTTAAGCATAATTTTCCAAATAGTTATAAATTAGCTGGCACTAGTATGGTCGGTATTAGACATCTTCCTTTACTTTGGAAAATATTAAAAACAAAATCCAACCTCCTCCTCTTCTACCTTTACCTCAGCGAGGTGTTGGGAAGGGGGGGGGGGGGGAATGTAAGGATCGTTTGTGCGCTTTTCCAATGCATTGTACAAGTTTGTGTTTATTTCTGTTAGGTTGCTCCTGATGGTGCCGCTCCATATCTTTCGTGGTCAATCCTTTGCTCTGTGTTCATTATATTTCTTCAGCGTGGCTCTCAGTACGAGGGCATCCAGCCTTGGTGGTGATAAAACATCTGGCTCACAAACAAGACATGCTCTACCTATTGTTTGTTTATTCTCGCATGAAATAGAACCTTAAAAATGTGTACACTTGTATCCTGGAGTTTTGGTAATTAATTAACATTTTTAGACCATATGCAATCTTTGTGTCATGAGGAGGAGAAAATTGCAATACATCATAATGGTGAGAAAGTTGGAGGGGAAAAGCGGCAGGAGAAAATAAGATATATTCTTCCTCTTTAGGGTGTATAGATACTTAATGACCGTATACTTGCTCAGAAAACTGGAATAAAGTTAGAGAGGAAAAACTGCACAGGAAGACAGAAGATCATTTGTATCAGAACATTGTAAATACATAAGGTAAAGTTACATAGATTGAACAGCCTTAAAAGTCTATGGTTAAGCACCAGCAGGCAAAATTAGAATTTTGAGGGCATGCATCTTTCCTGTGGCTACATACGGATGTGAGTCGTGGACTATCTCTCAGTCCTTAAGAAAGAGAATAGGGGCTTTTGAGCTGAAATGCTATAGAAAGATTCTCAGAATATCTTAGACAAAGAAGAGGAGAATCTTGAAAGATTGGCTAATAAACAGTATCCTGTCTTGGAAGCTGAAATATTTTGGTCATATCAAGTGCCACGACGGATCGAAAAAAATTATAGCAGAAGGCATGGTACCAGGAAGGATCGACACGAAGATGGGAACAGGATATAAGTGACTCCTTGGGTATGAAAGTACCCGAGGCGGGAGAACTGGCGAGAGACCGAGTTTCAGGCAGTCTGTGATGAGAGCGACGTTCTGCAAAGGACCTGCTACATGATGATGGTGAAAGCTACACAGAGAGAGAGGACTACCAACATCATACAGCTTGGGCATGGCTAGCTAGTATGAAAATAGATCATACAGTTCTAACATGTGACAATACTACCATTAGATAGTACACTACAGAGAGCTCTGCCACTTAGACATAATGGAAGCGAAGATAGAGGTTGACCACGCACACGATGGCCTAATGGATTACCTGAGGCTGTACATACCAGCCTCTGTGAGGCACACAATCAAGGCTCACACCCAATGCCCCTTCAAAACCTGGCACTGAAATATAGAACAGGACTAGAGAAAACCAGCATATCTTCCTTCTCATTCTTTGAAGCGAAGCACATCACACTTGAGTTTATGCATCTCAGAAGTTCATGTCTGTAGACAGATTCCACCCAAAGTAACCATCTGCCAACTATTGAGCCAGTTTGGCTTTCCTAACCATTATGCCAGAACAGATGTCTGGTGGCCTACATTTTGAAATTTCAAATTGCAGTGGGATTCTCCATGTGCTTTCCTGTGTTTTTCAGTTACCTGAGAAGGTTTTATATATCTCAGGACACTACCCAGTATATCAGAGCGGCATGTGATATCATTTGAAAGCACAGGGGCTTGTTTTAGAAAAAAAAAAAATACTACTAGATGATTGGACCCTTTACTTTTGAGTCAGTAGCAGAAATTTCTGCCAACTGCAGAAGAGATAGTTTCAAATCTGCTGCAGCATTGATTCATTAGTCTAGTAGTGTCTTCTGCATTCACATCTAAAAAGAGCAGTTGGCACATTCTACTGTGGTGTACAGTTAGGCTGCAGTATCTGCCTTTTGGCCTAAAACATCTGATTTAAGCAACCATTCATTAAAAAAAAAAAAATTTTTATTGTCATTACTGCCTGTTTTAACCACATTTGTGACTGGTGGGGGGGGGGGGGGGGGGGGGGGTGGGGGGGGGGGGGGGGGGGGGGGGGGTTTGAAGTCCGGGAATTTAGGGCCACCAGGCAAATGCAATCACTATGGACTACAAGATTTTATTATTGCTGCACCAGAAAAAACCCTTAACTTAGTTATTCGAACCTGGGACTCCAGCATTTCATGTGGCAGCCGCTCCTGAATTAGTCACCTTTTACTACATGCTTGTGTTCCTGGGCCTCATGTGGGGGAGGGGGAGGATGTTTATATACCCACTGTCTTCCTAACCAGCATGTTGTAAAAGGCAATTATAGGGGTTTTCCCTTGAAGTCGGAATGCATTTGCCTTCGCTTCATTATTTACATCGACAGACAAGTTCTTGTGATAAACCTGACTGTTTTTAGGAGTTCCCTTTTAGTTCCATACGACTGAGTGCTGTATTGACTAACTGGGCCAGTATTTCCTTCTTCTTATGCTGTTCATGGACATTCTTGCGGGACATGTTCTTTAGTCTGCACACACAGCCCACAGTGGTGAACTAATTAGACGAAGCCTGTGCATATGCTTATGTCGTTTCTGCCCATGCGGGTCAAGTAAGTGGTAGTCATCTCTGGTCAGACTGTTCATTTCCGATAGATTAGATGGCTCTTTTCTTCTTATGTTACTGCAGTCTCTTTTTGTTCACATTCTGCCCCTTAAAAGGTTTATCCATAGTTTCATTTCTGGTATACATACAATGCACTTTTTGGGTAGCTGTCTTGCACTATTCTCTGTATAGTAGTGAATCATGGGATGTGAATGAACAAATTAGAAAGACCATGGAGGCGACAGAGATGTGGTTTTTCAGATGTATGTTAAGAATCCCTTGGACTGCCAGAGAAACTAACGAGGATTGCTTGATGGAAGCTAATGAAAGCAGATCATTATGTACAGCTGGAAAAGACCAGCACTGTTCTTTTGTCATGTGATGTGAGAGGAGGCTTTAGAGAATGTTGTAATGACTGGGAAGATCAACAGTAGAAGAGGGAGAGGTAGACCAAGAGAGATAATGAAGGATGGACTGCGATGATGGAGGGATATCACAGAACAGGGACAGATCTGTGGAGATGCATGAACACCTACACCAGTCGACAGGGCACATGATGATGATGACCTTGCCAGATTAAGATCTCATTGTGGAGTGCCTGGAAATGAGAAAGCTGATCAACTGGCAGGGGAAGGTGCGACAAAAGAGCAGCCGGATGTACCAGTCACATACCACCAAACAAAAGAAAAGAATAATTAAATCGATCAGGAAACCACCAGCCTCAGCACAAGACGACTATTTTATTATGGACAGACCAGAACAAGTCATTATCCTCCGCCTCAGAACAGGACACAACCGATTACGTAACCACATGTACACAAAATTCAAGATAGGTGTATCAGCCTTGTGCACCTGTGGAAATGTGCCCCAGACAGCAGAGCATGTACTCCAGGACTGCACCGATTTTGACACATTAAGGCAAACCTTTTGGTCAGAAAAAACAACAGTGGAACGTAAACTCTATGAACCACTGAATGAACTAACAATGACAGTGAAATTTATACAAGAGACAAAACTGCTGATATAGACAACTTATTTCAGGCGAACGAAAGAAGAAGAAGATGATCTCAGGTGAGGGAGTTTACCACTCTTGAGAGCTTGAAGCTTTAACAGCCCATCTGTGAAGATGACCACTTGGTGGCAGTCAGAACTGGTGTTTTGTGTAACATTACAGCTGCCTGATCTAGTGCTAGGATCTCTCCTGTGTAGTTGGAAGAGAATTTACCAATGGGTAATGTGTTGCGGTGGAATGCGTTTGCTTGAGAGGCGAGGAATTAACGGTCTGCATGCTCTGTAAAATGGATGTGCATGCAAAACTCAAGTCCCGCAACAAAACTAATGTGGACAAACAACAAACTTTCCACCGGAGTTTTAACTGCCGTTGAACACAAATAACTACATGCTGATATTATTTCGAGCCACAGATTTTTTTTTTTTTTTTAAACTGCTATGATTGGACTCGTTACTTATGAGCTAAGTAGCAGGAACATTTCTGCCAACTAAATTCTGCTGTGGCATTGATTCAATCTAGTACCGTCTTCCGCATTCACATTTTAAGAGAGCTCAAGTCCTGCAACAAGACTACAGTGGACAAACAACCAAAACTTTCCTCCAGAGATTTACTGCTGGTAAACACCAAAAACTACACCAGCTCCCCTTACGGTGCCAGGCACCCCACACTGGGGTAAGCTATTACCAGATTTTGCCGTTTTTCTGACTAAAACATGGATGAAGAAAAGTAATCATCCAACTTCAAAATGTCATCTTTTAGTAATAATTGCATTTACTAGTACTGTCACTTTTAATGAACAGACATACATAAATGAAACACAGCAACCACATTAGTAAAGTTTTCCATTACTGTATTTGAATTCTAAAAGCTGACATCTTCAAATCTTAGCTTATCTGCGCTGATTAAATACTCACAAACAACAACCCTAGAACTCTTGTCTTTCAAACTGTTTAAATGTCAGTCCGTCTGGATTAATCAAATATATTTTCCATGAATCAGACATCCAGACAGGGAAGTGGAACCACACTCACAAGAGAACCAAAGTAAGCTAATTAAGTGTTGAGAAAAAAAAAAGTTCAAGCACATGATGCAGTTTTAACCATCAAAATATTCAGGTTTGACCTCCTCTGCTTTCTCTGCCGCCAGCAATCTCTCTTTCTCCGCTTCAGCCTCTATTGTTTCCTTCACTTTGTTGATCTGGTCCTGGGTGAGGCCTGGCCAGACCAACTGAGGTTCTGTCCATGGAAATAAATAGGCATTATGTGTGAGTCTTAAGTAATGTCTCCTCTTTACAATCACTGGCTGTAATACCACACAGGAAAAGTAATGTATATAAGGGTCTATAAACAAGTAATATATAAGGAAGTCTAAATGGCCACTCATCAAAAGCACACGTTATCTATAGCAAGACTGTCAAATTTGGAGGTGGCAGATTCAAAACCTGGTATGATCACTGTGGAGTTAAAATAGAGAAGATCACTTTCATTGTGCTGAGTTGTGTCCCCTGGGCCTGGATATCTCGCTCGGTGGAACAGAGTGCCACCTGCCGAGAACATCACCAAAAGTATCAACTCCATGAAATCTGTGACGAACAAAACAGCCATGAAATGAACCCCACAAAGTTCATAGCGGGAGGCCAATAGCTTGACCACTTTACCATGAAGACCCCTTAAACCACTACAGTTACAAAATAGTGATGAAAAAAAGTAAAATGGTACACACATGTAATAAGATCTATCAGCCACAACTATACTGCAAGGCTCTGTACACAGAAAGAAGAGTACAGCCAGGCCAAGAAAGATCTGTATATAAAATCTGCAAGACCACGGAAACCACTGTAGTTACAAAATACTGAGTACAGTGGGATATATCTGTAATCAGAACTTACAGCCAATATTACATAGTTCCCTACTATAAAGAGTAGACAAAGGCCAAGAAAAACCTGGTAAATGGACAGTCCTCAAATATGAAACTATGAAGTCCAGTATCCCTCAGCAAGACCTGATAAAACAGCCAATAATTACTTGGTAACTCGATTGAAACTATCATTATCAAGTGCCATGCTGACTGCCATGGACAATCATGCCTCTTTATAACTTACAATCTGAAACAGAATGTATATTATTCTTCTTTTTGTTCACCCGCTGTAAGCTCCAGTGAACAGTTCTGGTTGTTTGTGCACTCCTGCACTTTGGTCTTGTTCCAGAACTTGAGTTTTGTGTGCTCCATTATTTTATAGAAACGGCTTATTTGTGTGCAGATTGTTGGTTCTTTGTCTCTCAGACAGTCGGTGCATTCCGACTTAAAACAAAACACCCTAATTAGCCGCCTCCTAAAAAATGCTTGATAGAGGCCAGGGGATCTATTCTTTGTTCTCCAAAACAGAGCCCCAGAATCCACACAGGGAACAGCATATATCAGCTTGTGTGCTAAGAACCCTTCTATATGTCATAACAAAAGCTTAAGAATATTCTCATGCTGTCTTCCTCTCGTTTCACAAATGCTTTAGGCTGTCACAGAACATTCCATTTTCTTCTCATAACGTAGCATAAAATAACTATGGAATTATAGGGATAGGAGAGGGGGGTCAGCTCTAGAGCCACATGCTCATGAAAATATTCTGGTTCGACAGAGAATGTGGGCACCTTATTACCACACTTCCTGTTTCAAATTACAAATTCCCTGTGTGAGTTCT
Organism: Candidula unifasciata; assembly: GCA_905116865.2. NCBI lineage: Eukaryota > Metazoa > Mollusca > Gastropoda > Stylommatophora > Geomitridae > Candidula > Candidula unifasciata. Next base: position 673,037 of record CAJHNH020000580.1, read on the forward strand.
GGGGCTCCATTGAGGGGAAAAACAAGAATAGACCCACTGCCTCCCCAACAAGCATGTTATAGGAGTCGACTAATGGGGGGGGGGGGGGGGGGGGGGGGGGGGGCCTTCGAACTTGGAGTACATCCGCCTGAGCGACAAGGAACAACAAACAAGCCAGTAAAATGGATGTACGCACAAAACTCAGGCCCTGGCAGTAAAGCCAACGTCCAAATTGGTTCAGAACCAGGACTTTCCGCCGCAGCTTACAGCCAGTGAACAAAGGAGAAGATAATATTACAAGTAAACTGATATTGTTCTCTCACCTGCAAAGTTAAATGTTGGAAACTGAGTCATGTCAACTCCTCGTGCCCCGAACGCCCGCTCCAGGTTGCCAAGAAGTTCATTCAGTTTCCCCTCGGTCTCTGGAGAAGCATCAACAAGCTTGCCTCCTGCAGACCTGTAGCAAGAATAATAAGTTTCATGTCAGCAAGAATAATAACTTTCATGTTGACAGCATGATTGCAGTAAGAATCATAACTTTTTTTGGCTGCAAGATAATGGCAGCAGGAATAACTTTCATGCCAACAGCATGATTGCAGTAAGGATCATAACATTCACGGCTGTAAAATGATGACATTGGGCAGAACTTTCGTGTCAACAGCATGATTGCAGTAAGGATCATAACATTCACGGCTGTAAAATGATGACATTGGGCAGAACTTTCGTGTCAACAGCATGACTGCAGTAAGGATCATAACATTCACGGCTATAAAATGATGACATTGGGCAGAACTTTCGTGTCAACAGCATGACTGCAGTAAGGATCATAACATTCACGGCTATAAAATGATGACATTGGGCAGAACTTTCGTGTCAACAGCATGATGGCAGTAAGGATCATAACATTCACGGCTGTAAAATGATGACATTGGGCAGAACTTTCATGTCAACAGCATGATGGCAGTAAGGATCATAACATTCACGGCTGTAAAATGATGACATTGGGCAGAACTTTCATGTCAACAGCATGATGGCAGAAAGAATAATAACCTTTAAACCTTTAACAAGATCACAGCAAAAATCACCATGTTTGCAGCAAGAATCATAACATAAAGTCTATGCAAATAAATGTACCAAGAAACTGTTGTCATTGCATATTGTCAGTAGCATCATAGGGTTGTGTACTGTAATAAGAGCAATGAATAAAAATTGTAAACTTTAAAAAATTGTATGAAAAAAAGCCTGGGGCCTAATTATCTGATTAGGAAACTACACAGCAAATAGGGCTCCCACAGCAAATGTCTGTTCAAGCAGCACACTGGCTGTATACATATCATAATGTGTTTCTTTCATACGTCCTTTCTTGGTGTATCAACACTTGATTCCATAATAATGCCTACATTGTGTTTTATCTAACATCATATATTCCATCAGTATTTGTTAATAAATGATCTTCAGAATAGTTGCCTTGTCCAAAAGGAGTTTTGCCACCGCTGTAATTTTCATTACTTTGCACTCCTGCATGCTGAAGACAATTTATCCATGAGTCCAATGTTGATGCACTAATGTTCAGTATTCACCCATGCCATATATGCTCCACTGGGAGACAAGAAGAAGAAGCCAAAGAAGATGAGATAACCAGTCTCATGCCAACCCTCCTGAGATACATCTTATAACAAGCATGGTATGTTACAGTGTACAAAATTCTTTGCTTCGCTAATGGGCCCCAGCAGCAGACAATGGTCAGTGTACATCTGTGAAATGCACTGTCTCTAACAACACAAGAAAGGTCATGATTAGGAATACCAGCATCAGAAAGTTGGAATAACACAATGTCTGAATTATATGACAGACAGACAGACAGAGAATGAAATGGTTCTGCCATGTAGTGAGTTTTTAAAAGGAGTAGAAAATTATAGGGAAGAGAAAAAGTTTGTAAGAAACAACAAACAGTTTATGTTAGCTTTACAAAATCGATCACAATAAACAAAGGATGTTGCGGCAATTAGCCTTCATCATAAAGAACAATACAGTACACATACACAAATATACTCTAACTATGAAGTGACTACATGGGACTAATCTACACAATAAATGATACTCATCTGTGTTCCTGACGAAAAACTTCCTTCAAAAGGATGTCAAGGACAGGTACTGGTGAATTTATCACCAACGCACGGACGGGGAGCAAAGAACGGGTACCCTATAAATAGGAAATGGACGGAGTAGACGCCCACAAACAGCGTACACTGAGTGTCTAAAGAGGAAGGGAGGGGTTGGCCAATAAGGCGTGACCCGGGTTGGGTCGTGGGGATGACATTGGTGCATCTCATGGAATAAAAGTGGTGCCTGTGCTAACGAACAAATACCAACAGACCGGCAGGCAGGCCGGCAGACAGGCATGCTGATAGACAGACAGACAGACAGACAGACAGACAGACAGACAGACAGATAGATAGATAGATAGATAGATAGATAGATAGATAGATAGATAGATAGATAGATAGATAGATAGATAGATAGATAGATAGATAGATAGATGTGGCCAGACCAAACCGTACAGATTTTGTTTAAACAGAACATACAGAAGAAAAGCGAAGAAAACACTCAAAAAAGGATTTGGATAAGATAGTGTAGCTGAAATCTACAAAAAGGAGAACACATCAATGATCCAAGCTCCCTGAGAAGCACAATACAAATACAGACAACCACAATATGGTATCTGTAAGATAAAAAAATAAGAAGTACAGTGTGCACTTACCTGGTCCGATATTCCCTAATCTTGTCAACAAATAACTGCTGGATTGGGTCTAGACTGCCCTTCTGTGTAAGAGCAGCAGAAGCTCCAATATTTCTCTGGCTTTGAGAAACAATGGCGTTACCCAGAGGGACAAGCTTTTTCAGACTTTGGCGCAGCATTTTTCTGAAACAAGGAACAAAACTGAGACATAATTATCTTCAAGCACTATGCTGACTGGCTTGGGCGATCATGCTTACCCACAGCTTGTGATCTGGGGAGGGTTGACCCTCTGCTTCATAACAAGCATGCCGTAACAAGCTAATAATTCGGGTTTAGTTGAAAGTGGACTGGGGTGAAAGGTGCGCGTGCGCATGTACACACACAAACCACAGACTAACTGTTAAACCACAACAAAACATGCCAAATTTTCTTTTAAAGGTGAATGCAGAAGAAGACAAAGAAAAAGTCAGGTCTGATAAGCCAAACTGGTCAGTATCAGAAGCCGTAGTAGCTAGATGCTCTTCTGCAAGCTTCGGGTTCAAATCTAAATTATAGTGGTTTTTCAAAACTGACACTGGCTCACAACCTGACCCAAGTAAAGGGGCCAAGTGTCAGAGTGACACCATCACCCACTGAGTGCCAGTTTGTCTATAACAAGAGTTTGGCATTATTTGCCTAAAAAGCCGGCTATACTTTTTTTTTTCTTGTAATGGTTAGTATACATCAAGGCCTACCCCATTTAGAGGTCACCTCAGTTTAGTTAATCAAGGTTATTTCACTGCAGATGGTCACCCCAAAACTGCTCCGCTCCTGTGCTAGTAGAAATCACACAAAATGTCTACTGTCCCATTTGAAAAAAAACTAGTGAAAGAAACATTTGAGTCCCAGAGACACCTTGAAGCTTGCACATGCAAAGTAAATGCATAAGTCAGATGTGAAAACAGTCACCCACCAGAACTGCAGGTAACTGTTGATGCAATCAATCCCGTTGCTAGCATTGCATCTGCAATACTGAAATATGGCATAATTACATGCCACTCCACATTTTATCTACTGGCCACCTATTTTTTGGTGCGGTCACAGTGCAAATAGAAAACAACAGTCTACAAGTAATCCATGACTGACAGTGTCACATCAAGCTCTCAGCTCAGTAGCTTGGCAATTTTACTTTTGGATTTCCAGTCCACTCGGACAAAAAAGGGTTTCAGCAAACCCCAGCTAAAACAAAAATTTGCCTTTCTGCCATATTTGACCAGAAATTGGCAGATACAGTAAAGAATTGGCTCTCCTTTAAACTTCGGCTGGTTAGTCGGAGTTCAGTCCCTTGGCTGCAGTGCAATTACGGAGTGGACAAGAGGAAACGAAACAAATGACATAATTACTGTGTGCTGGCGATAGACAGCGTGCAGTGCCCTGCTGTCATCATACGGCTAGGGTTTGGGTTAGGGTTAGCGTCAATTATTTGCATGCGGATGTCACTGTGCGCGACGTCAACGAAATTGGTCTGCTGGACGACAACCTCGTGCAGATAGATGCCATGCCTTGAGTTTGCGACGTTGCTGTAGCCTCGCCAAGTGTCAGTCACGATCGTCGTTCCCGGCAGGACGTGATCTGTTATGATTCTCTCCAGTGTCGGTTTGTTTTGTGATTCGTGCCTTCTCCACTCCGTAATTGCACTGTAGCCAGGGGACTGAACACCGACTAACCGGCCGTAATTTAAAGGAGAGCCGACCTTTTCATGCCTTTATGCTTGCTATTCACGCATTTTTAAAGACAAAAAAACTCAAGGGGTGATTTGGTTAGTACGGTGAGAGGACAGCATTAAAGGATGGATGGACAGCCAGAACATCAGTCTGAGTCAATCGGTGTCCCTGAAAGCGAAAGGTCAGTGTATAGTGTTATTTCCACTTCCAAATTTTCTCTGTGCTCTCTCTGGTTTTGAACACCTCAGCATGAGACAGTAGTCGTGGAAGAAATGTGTGTGGCAATCACTACTTTATCTTTTAATTTAAATTTTTCGAAAGAATCGCCTTCATAAGTCATTAATCATGAGCGTCAAGACAAACTTGAAACTGACTAACTACATCAGTAGCGAATTAATAATAGAAATTTCTGAAATAGAGGAGAGGCAAAAGTGGAGTTAAATGGGGTACAGAGATTATCTTATAAACTTTAAATGATTAAGTAAGGTATCTAGTTAAAACTGAAAATATTATTTGACAAGTGAAAGCAAAATTTTACCTACAAATGTGTAAACTAGGCTAATTAGGCACTTAAATAATCAAAATAAATTAGATATTTTGCTGACCTTCCAGGTCTTTGATCGCTTTCCTCGAGGACGAGATCTTCTCTCGGAGAAAACCAGATTAAGAACACTTCCGGTTTTCAATGACGTGTAGTTTTGCTGTTTTCTTATACTACTGCTACTACTACTACTACTGCTGTTGCTGCTGCTGCTGCTGCTATAACTACTACTACTGCTGCTGCTGCTACAACTACTACTACTACTACTGCTACTACCAACCTCTTTTTATCCCACTTTGGAGCTTAGATCCTTAACTATGAAAAGTAAGGGACCCTATCCTTCACCACCTCTTTCTGTTTTTGTTTATATAACTTTGTCAGCCATGCTGGTTCTAATGCAAGGAGATTATCATTATACTTGTAGTATTATCATGTTTGATACATATTTGTCCTATCTCCAGGGTTGTAATAGGATAGAGAAAACACAAAAGTTCATTTCAGCGTTACCAAACGTTATAGAAACCAACGATATAGAGACAGATAGCAGCTGGTTATGTTATATAATGTTGAATACTGAATTAAGAATTGACATTACAGGACGCAAGACATTCCCATAGGTGCGCCACTCCCATTTTCAGCAGCAAGTGGTTTTAGCTATAATAGCACCAGAAACAATCTAATCCTTAATTAGTCTCCTCTTTCTCTTCGGTGTTCAGCGTCAGCCACTCCTCGCAGCACCGTTCTCTTTGGACCGTCGTGATCTATGTGTGCCTCCACATTGTTCATTCGCTCTCAAAGGACCTCTATAACGTCTAGCTTGTTATGCATCAGTCACCACCAAGTCGTGCAGAATCAGTCATTTCACCTGCCTGTTCGTTCCCCTAACCCACTGGCATAACCTAGAAAGAAAAATATCAAAAATGAGCTAACTATCCGGGACCTCTGAAGCTAAGCGTGGTGTATGCCTATCTCCGTCTTTCTCAACATGCATCAATAAGACAAGTATGCATGCTGAAGAACACTGGGCGAGTAGAGGAGTGGGTCTGACATGTGTAGGGTTATGATCACATTGGGACTGGTGGCCAGCAGGTGCTACGGAGATAGAAGTCCAACAGTTGATTCACGACTCCCAGTATGGGTTCCGGGGCCCCATTGTGGGGAAAACACGAATAGACCCACTGCCTCCCCAAAAGCATGTTATAGGAGTCGACTAATTGGGAGCTTCCTTTGAAGTCGGAGTGCAACTGCCTGAGAGGCAAGGAACCAACAGTCTGCATTCAAGTGAATCAGATCTGTAAAACTGATGCACACGCAACACTTAGGTTCTGGAGCAAGACTGCAGTCCAGAAGTGGACGAACAACCATAACTTTCGCCAGAGTGTACAGCTGGTGAACGCGAAGAAGAAGAAGAAGATTCACGACAATTCACGCCCATGTGATCGGATTATCTATACAGATGTTTTGGTGTTGAGAGGAAAGAGAAGTGCCTTGGGGTTCGTAGCGAAAGCCAGTTGGAGATCTTTAGTGCAAGACAGCCTAGCATACAACACCACAACATCTAGCATGAGAATGGAGGTGGAGGCGGTAACTGCAGCTCTCCGATGGCTAGAGAACAAGATGAATACATTTGGCGCAATTGTAACGGACATTAAAAGCATGCTGAGAAAGGTGAAGACAGGAATGCTTCAAGCAGAGTGGTAAGCTTCACTGGAAAAGTCACGGGTTGTGGGCACACTTTGGATCTTTTCTCCAGGTCATGCCAGGCAGACAGATTGGCTAGATCTGCACAACTGAGTGGTGAACTGATACATGCCAAGGCAGATGTGGTCAAGGCCCTTTAGGAAAAAGCAACGAAATCAGTAAATAAATAATATAATTATGGCCTAAAGAGAATGAGGCACCTGGGTGTAACCAGAGCGTCTGGCCGGCTCACTAAAAGGGCAAGACTGACATATAACCAGATTGTGACCGGTACCATCAGTACTGGAACTCAGCGCTGGCTGCCGAAGATGAGGACGGAGCACGCATGGGGATACCCCGAGTGCTGTGATGTCAATTCTTGACTCAACTTAACGCAACTCTCAACATGCTCTGACAATCAGTTACAGTTACGACATGTAGATACATTTTGTTCTCAAGCCAGCAAAGAGCAACATTAACTGTTCCACCTACATTCTAAAACTAGACGTAGAGGTATCATGTGCAAGCGTTGTTACACCAAGTGATGTCCATTCAGTTCTGCTAAGAACCACCATACACGTCGTCAGCCACTCAACGGCACCAACACAGAACTATCTTTATAGATAATCACATAACCGTGGCGAGAATCATGAATCATTTGTTAAACTTCTGATTATATTTAGAGCAATTGAAAAGTGTCAATTATGTGTAAAATAGCGACTAAAGGTTAACATCGCCGTAAAACGAAAGATATTAGAAAAAGTAACAAGTTTAGCCTATTTTGGACACGCAATAACAGATTATGGAAGAAATGAGACAAATCAAAACGAGAATAGAAATGGCTATATATCTTCAATAAGATAGAAAATTGTTGACAGCTAGAGAGATCAATAACACATTAAAAATGATTATCGTCAAATGTTATGTTTACTTAGTCTAGCTGAACGATACAACTGTGCAATGAACAAGCAACTAGAAAATTGCAATGAGTATCTAGAGATGGGGGGAAAAAAAGAAAAATTTGTTGTATTTCATGAAAACAAAAAGTAAACAAATATAATCAAATTGTGAGAAAAATTCGCGTGTGACCACAGCTGTCTTGCCATTGCCAGTTGTCCAAGAAAAATTCCAAACTTGATCCTCTTTCAGCCGCCCGAAGGCCTGCTATATCGAAGAAGGGTCCTTTGCTGTCTTATATGGTTTCCTTTTATTTGTGGTGTGTAGACACACCTGATATTATTGTTGTTTGCTTCCTTGCTGTGCTGCGTTGTTTGTGGTTTTGGGTTCTGGTGTGATCCAGATCTCTTTGCGATGATATTGAAGGGTACTAGCTGACTGTTGCTGGTGCTTGGCTTGCCTCGTGCTGGTCGCTGTGCTGGTGCCCTGTTGCTGCTTGGTTGCCGATCTAAAAGCCGCCGGAAAAAGCCAAACAAATATCCGTTGCTCCGTCGATACGAACAATGTTCCTTTTCAGGACAAACAGGGCCGTCACAATCTGTTGTTGTGATCGGCCCAAAAAAAAATAAAAATCTTTTTTTTTTTTTTTCCTTTTTTTTTCCCACGGAGTGTGGAGAAGTAGTGGAGGTGAGATAGACTGCAAATGAGAGGTCAGTTTGCCCGAATGTGCCAGTGGATGTGATAGTGAGGTCGGGAGAATGAGAGTGACAGATAGAGGCAGGATCCATCCCGGTCGGCTGAGGTCGCTTGGTCTGAAATAGAAGTGAGAGGCAATTGTTAACATACACGTGGGGTGGGGTGGGGTGGGGTGGGGTGGCATGACGGTGACTGGGATTCCCAAGTGCTGGTCCCCTTTGGTGCAATGCCCTCGGCTGTCTGCTTCGGGGCGTCGGGCGGCCTGTTGGTATTTTCCGTTGTCTTCTTTTTTCTGAAAATAAACTAGATTAAGATTTTGGTTAGTTCAATGGTGATTACGTGGTTATTTGCCAGTGGGGCGGAGCGGGTGGGAGTGGCTCCGGTACGTCGACCCGCCGTCCGGTTGGTGGTTGTTTGCTAAAGGCTGTCCTTAAAGATGGCGGATTGTTTGGTGGGCTCTTTCTGTGGCTCTTTAGATTTGGCGGTTGCCACTTCTATTCGGTGTGCCATTTTTGCCCTGCTTTCTCTTTGACTCCCGGAGCTGTCTCACTGCTGCGTTAATCTCTTTGCAGAGTCGGTCAACTTTTTTGTACCTTAGGAGTCGTTCAGGTGTTCCGTCTTCTTCTGCGTAGTTGATAACGTATTTGTCGAATGGGCCGACAAACTCCAGCCTGTGCGGAGCCACCTGCTCGTTGATATCTTCTAGCATCGCTTGGAGGTCAGCCTCACAAGTTACAACGGCTGTCGCATTCTGGTTTACGCGTGGGGTGGCTGGCTGCCTGGTAGGTGTCTCGCTTCGTACTTCAATTGTCGTGGCATCAGTCATCTGTGCCTGGTGCTGCATCACTACCGCTTCGGTAAGTGTGCTTTTGTCGGTATTTGGGTTGTTTTACAGTTTTGCTGGAGGCCTCTCTTGCTTTCTCTAGCAGGGCGCGCTCTGTTCTTGCCGCCAGCACTGCAGCTTCGGCTTCTGCTTTTGCCTGGATCATAAGGGTGACTTCTTTATAGGTGCTCTCGCGGGCTTCCCTAAGTGCTTCGGTTTCGTTTAGTCTCTCCTCCCTTTCTTCCTGTCGGCGGGTCTCGTCTGCAGCTTTCTCTGCTTGTAACTTAAGTGTTATTTCTGTCAGGTTTTCTTGCATTCGTGCAGCCTCTGCTAGCCACTTTGTTTGCTGCGATACTTGTTCTTGTCTGTCGTCTTTCAGTGCTTTGATTTCGTCACGCATCTGCGAAATCAGGTCTAGCATCTGCGTTCTGTCAGCGTCGGTGTCGGACTTTTCTTTGCGGAGAGCTCTGATTTCCGCTAAAATTTCAGAGATTTTTTCAGGGTCCATTGCGGCTGTGATCGTTTTGTCGGTTAGTCTGTCTGTTGTCCGTTGTGCTGGCTTCCCACTCGGTTGCTTTGGTGCTGCTGAGGACCTGGGTGCCACGTATCTCTGTCTGGCTGCTTCGTGGGCGGTTCTAAGTGATCTTTTGCACTGCTGGAGATACGGGCAGCCCATGTATCTCGCGCCGTGCGCACCGGAACAGTTGGAGCACTTGCGGTTGCTGTTCGGTCTTTTAAAATTGGTGTCAATTTTAGCCAGCGGGCACTCCTTGAATTCGTGCGTACCAGAACAGTATCTGCACGAGAGGCTGCTGCGGCAGGACGAAGCTGTATGCCACGCCTTATTGCAGCGCGAGCACTGCATGATGTCTGGTGTGCTGGTCTCAGGCTGCCGCTGCTTGCGTTGGCGAGGGGGTCCTTGCGTCGCAACTGAGGCGGCAACAGGCACCCCTGAAGGGTCGGCTCCCGGAGGAGCGGTCCCCTGTGCTGGTGATTCAATCGTAATGGGCGCAGTGTCCATTTTCTACGACGATAATAAAAAGTTCTCGAATTTATTTAGAGGTTAAACGCACGCCCTAGGTCTCGGTTTAGAAAGTTTATAATGTAAATTATAATTACCTAGGGCGTTGTTCCTTCCTCTGTTAATTCTTGTAGATCTGTGTTGCTGGTGGTTGTCGTTGGCTAGATGCGTACACGGGCTGCTAATGACCCACCCGCAGCCGACTCCGATGTTGCACAGCTGTCTTACAGTTTTTCTGCAATAAAAGCGGATCAGGCATGTCATGTGATGTGTAAAGGTAAAGTCGGGAGATGTGAACCAGCGTCATTGCACACGGTTATAAACCATAAGTGCTCTGCCACCAGTACGGACAGCTGATAAGAAACTGTCCGCTTGTATCGCCGTCCGCACGTAACTCCGTAGCTACAGCGACGTTCCTCCATTCACTCTACATTGTCAACTCAGGTACCCATTTCATAGAGGCTAGGTGAACCCCAGGAACTTTCCAGTTTCGAACACCGACCGTGGCTGCAGCAAGTCGCAGCTGGATTTGAAAGCGAGTCTCCTGTTGACGTCGCTAATGCGGCTCCCATGTGATGTGTATGATATGATAGGTGAAGTCTCACAGTAGTAGAACAAGAGGTAGATAACGATACAAATGGGAAGGACAACATCAAGGGATGGACAAACATCAAATGTTGGAAATCCATTAGAGCCACCCATCACTGTAGAAACGGCACCTGCTTGATTTTAATAACATACTTCAAATAATATAAAACATAAATTCTTGGAAGATAACTTGTATAAATTGCTGGGGGAAAACATTCAGCTCCTTCACACATTTTCTAGGAGATCCAAGGTTTCTGAGCTCCCAAATATCGGTACCTTTGACCTGCTCCCAAAACAAAATAGAAGATTGCATAAGTGCCCGGTCCTCTCCGCCGTGCCCCCATGCCCGGCCTAGAGCCGGTGACGTCATCAACCAATAAGAAGCCAGGATCCAACACTCCCCCAGCTCGTCCCACATCCGGGACCTGCAGACATCAGCTGTTAGCCTCACCTCACCGATACCTGGACTCGATTCCTTTTTTTTCAACACTTACTCCCCGTCATCATTACCAATTTTATCTCTATGACTGACCTTTTTTTTCTTTCCATGTGGTCTTTCAAAGTGTTTACAGATCTGCCTGGACGTTTTCTGTCTACTGTCTTCTTTGTCTGCCTCTTGTTTTGATCTCCTATTCAATTCTGTTTTCACATTTTTTTGCCCCTCCGTTATCTACCATTCTCTCTATTTGCTACAATCATTGCAGTTTTTGTTGTTGTTATGAATTACGTAGCTGCTTTCTCACTCTCGATTCTCCGCTATTTGCAGCATTGATGGGTTCAAAGAAACCGTCATAAGACTGGTCTCAAAAGTTTTTAATTCACTTACTCCCCATACTTTATCTAGTTTACAAATTTTGGATCTTTTTTTTTTTTTAGGTTTACTTCGAACACTGCGAATGACGGAATCCTATGTACAGTTCAATATTAAAGGGGTGTTACGGTTTGAAAGGTGGGCAGTCATGTAAATTTATATTGGGGGGGGGGGGGGGGGGCACTGACAGAGACATTAAAGTAGGAATTAAAAAAAATCAAGAGGAACTTTCATAGCACTAGCAAATTTGTGGAGGTCAAAATAAATTAAAACTAATACTAAGCCTAAAGTTTTTAATTCTAATGTCAAATCTGTATTGTTGTATAAAGCAGAAACACGGAGAACAACTAAGACAAACTAGAAACATTCGTTAACTGGTGCCTGCGCAGAATACGTGGAATTAAATGAAAAACAATTAATCCATATTGTGCATTTGTGTGGTATTGTTTGATTTATGTAGGTGCTGATGAAGACACTCCTTTGCCGCATCGTTCACGTTTTGTTAAAACGTGAAGCTTGCTGATAGATTTTTCGATCAGGTTATATCTTTTCAAGGAATTGAATAGTATGATAGAATCACTAATGTTGTGATGAGGTGCTTTGCATGGTCTCCACGAGTACATTGCGGCAAGCAGAAAGTCCGTGGTACCAGTGACGGCACGAGATTCTTGTGGCTAGTCGAGTAAGCGAGGGAAAGCCCGAGCTAGCCTCGTGGTCAGTTGATCATCACAAGTCAGAGAAGACGGTAGGTTGTATTAGTAGAAGATGTAGTCCCTATGTCGTGCGTGTGACCAGTATTTGAATATGTCGCGAGCGATAGAAGTCTGAATAATTGTTGAAACATGTGGAATCAATTTAACTGAATAAACTGCTAGTATGTATAAGAAAGCAGAGTAGTGTTTGTGTTATCAACCCTAGACGTTCGAGCAGTGCAAGTTATGTTGTAGTAATCGTAGAGGGTATAGCAATATAGGGAAAAAAAGGCTATCCTCCGACTAACGGTCGGCAAAGATGGCGGCCGCAAAATATCCTTTCGAGCAACAGTCGCGTGTCAATTGCGCACTAGCGGTCACGAGCACACCGCGGCTGCTGCTCGTGGGTCCTAGCCATCTAGTTTAGCACCGTTCCACGCCGCGTGAGCGACGTGAGGGACACGTGGCGATAGTCGCTGGAAAACTGCCGGAGAACTGCAAATTAAGTCACGCGACTGTGGCTCGAAAAGATATTTTGCGGCCGCCATCTTTGCCGACCGTTAGTCGGAGCACGGCCATCTTTAGGCTATAAATAGCCTAAATATGGGCGTGGTCGGAGGATAGCCAAAAAAAAAAAAAAAATAATGAAGGAATAAGAGTGAAGTTAAAAAGATTGGGGTAGCTGCATGCAATAGTGAAGGATAGAACTACTTGGCGTAAGTTAGAGGGCTTGTGTCCCATTTGGAATTAGAAAGGCAGAAGACGGTTTAAAATTAATCTGTTATTTATATTAAATATATTTTATATATAATAATTTATATCGAAATGTAAGATGAGCGTTGAAATGTTTTGTGTGGTTTCCAGCCAACTTGTGATATCTGGCTTTTGTCCCAGAACTTCTGATTTCAGCAAAACCTTAGTTTTAGCATGTTTTTGAGGGTAGTAGTGGGTCTCCCCCCGCACCCCCTTTTCCCTCCCTCTGCCATCATGGGCACCGGAACATCCGCATGGAGAATTTGTTTTTCAAGCTGAAGTTTTCATATTACTTTTCCGGGGCTACTAATTTTGGTGGGGGGGGGGGAGTAGATACACTGCCTCCAAAAGACGTATATCATAAAATTAAACTAATTTCAAGTTTGTTGAAATCGAACGTGCTGGGGCTAATGGTGCAGATACCGCAGTCTAGCTAACAACACAGCGTGTGGACCGTAGTTTACAAGGGCGCAATATTTTGACGAAACCGGGTATCGATATTTCACCGGCCTGGTATTCGGTTACTTTGTGCGATTGACTTAAGAGTGAGGTGACTGCGGCTGTTTCATTTCTGTCGGATTTACCAGCTCATTTCTAATGAATTGAAGCTCTAGACGCCGTGTTTGTTGCCAGCCAGATTATGTAAGTAAAATTCTACATCACCTTCAAAAGGGTTTGTTTTAATCTCAATGTAATTTGAAACTAAAGTCGTGGTTCTGTGTCACATCTCTGCCCTGAAGTAGACCAAGAGTTGCTATTTTTAGCTCAAGGTCTTATAGAGGCAAGGAGGGGGAACCATATCAGCTGGTGATAAGGAACAAAGGTTGTAACAATTTGTTGTTGTTTTTAGTTTTTTGTTGCTGATTTCGTGGTAATAAGTGCAGGATGTAGTAAACTGTCTTTATTTACGGTCTGAAGAGAAGATAAAGATATGGATCGTTGATAGGTGATTTTTGACGAGGGGAAGAACACAGGACCAGGTCGGTCCAGCTGGCTGACTGGTCCAATAAGTTGGTACGATGTTACTGAGTGTGGTAAACTCGGATGGGACACTCACATAGTCACGTACGATACCCACAGCGTGTGGCGACATTTTTAAAGTTTTCTAATATAAATTATGGACATTTATTATGAGGGATATGTATATGAAAGTTACAAGATGGGGGACATTGTTTTTTCAATAAGTAATAGTAATAATAAATTGCCCATGCCTTACTTTTTTGTCACACCAGCAGGTGTTGCAACATCTAATGATGGTTACCATGCTGGTTCACACACACAGTTTGGGGGGATTTGTGTGAAATGTTTTCTAATATACATGTGGACATGTATTATAATGGTCAGGTATCTAAAGAAACCAAAATGTAAAGTCGGGAGTTGTGAACCAGCGTCATTGCACATGGTTGTAAACCATAAGTGCTCTGCCACCAGTACGGACAACTGATATGACCATTTACCCCAGAAAATACCAATTTCCTAGAGGCTGGGTGAACACCGGGAACCGCCCGGTTTCGAACACCGACCGTGGGCTGCGAGTCGCAGCTGGATTTGAAAGCTAACACGGCCCCCAAAGGTATCTCAGATTTGTGGGAAACGTTTCAATAATTAATAAACTACACCTGCCCTAATTTGTCATCACACCAGCTGGAGTTGCATCTAATCTTTTCTTCTTTGCGTTCACCAGCTGTGAACTCCGGCGGAAAGTTCTGGTTGTTCGTCCATTTATGGACTGCAGTCCTGTTCCAGAACCTGAGTGTTGTGTGTGCATCCGTTTGACAGATCTGTATGCAGACTGTTGGTTTCTTGCCTGTCAGGCAGATGCACTCAGACTTCGAAGGAAGCTCCCAATTAGTCGACTCTTACGGGCTTTTTGGTAGGCAGTGGGTCTGTTCTTTTTCCCATAGTAGGGCCCCGGAACCCACACAGGGGGCAGCATCTAACGAACTAGTGGTGATTACTTTGTGTGGTTACACCACACAGAGATTGTAGGGACACTTTGGAAATATTTTATAATATAAAATGAAGACATTTATTGTGATAGGCAACTATCGGAATTTTACACATATGTGATAAGACCTTTTAATAATTACAAGTTCTTTATTTTTGTGACACTAGCAGTAGTTGCAACATCTGATTACCTTGTTACACACACACAGGGTGTGAAGATATTTATGAAATGTTCTTACAAATTTATTATCATGGACAGGTATCAGAGTTACTAGATTGGAAAAGGGTTAGGGGAGGGGTGTGTTTCAGTAACCACAGATGCCTTAATTTGTATGACACCAGCTGGAGTTGCAGTAGCCATTAATATTATTGTGTGATTAACACATACATACACAGATAGGGGCCGTGTGGACATTGTAACATGTTTTCTGACATAAATTCTGAATTAAGAATCGACATCTCAGCACTTGAGACATTACTGTAAAGGCTCCACCCCCCATCTTCAGCAGGAAGCGCACAGTTCCAGTTAACAGTTCTTACATAAATAATGCCGAAGAAAAGTTGTCTGGCTTCCTAACTTTTGTCACACCTGCTGGAGTTAAAGCAACTCATGACGTTTAGCTTTTGTGGTCATGCACACCTGTTCATTCTATTAAGTAAACAAGCAGGGATTCCCCGATAGCCACTAGATACGACTTTTTTATAACACTGAAAATACCTTAAAAAGTAAATTCACATATACCGATGAACCTTACAAGAAGTAGAGATTAGAGGATACACTCGAGAATATAAAAGACGCATGATTCTGCCACTCTCCTTTCGCCCTATTTTTTAAATAAATGCGTCTCTTCATCAGTTATGGACTATTGACAGATCATGGGTGCATTGTTTCCGGAGATCCCTGTGGTTGTTCCTAGAGCTACAGAGTTCTTTGTGTGACTCTGGCAGATCGCTAGCTGTTCTGCAGAGACCTAGCCATGTGGGGTTAAACTCAGTGTGATGTGGTCGATCCTCTCACAGCACAGTATTCCAATGTGTGTTTGTATATTTTTAGATTCAATTGCCCAGGATATGGAACAAAAGTTTTTTCTCATCTTGCTCTCCACCGCTGCCCGTAAATATAGTAGAAACTCCACAGAGCGAGCATTCCGTGTTAAGTTTCTCTTAAGACACCCTCATTTCCTAAACACACCAGAATCCCATTTCAGTGCATGTCTGATGATTCTCTGAAGTTTCTGTAGCAAATACATTTTTACATTTTGGGGGAGCTAGCCCTTGAGTCACTGCCTGAGGTGTAGTAGTATTCTGGATCAGTTTTTCCCATAGTTAGTACTCCCGCCATCTTGCCCCCCCCCCCCTTCCTGGAATTATGATGCATTGACTTGGAGCGTGACCTATGGTTAAATTTAGGCATGTTGACAGTCCCTTAAATCTGACTGATGAAGCAACATCCTCCACTAACGCCCCTACTTAGTTTACCTTTCAAGGGAGTTAACAATTAAATGTAAACCAAAATGGAAGGGATGTAAGAGGGCAGAAAAATATTCAAAGGATATAGCTACGGCAAAATTGTACTTTTACTGATTGTTGCAATAAATTAAAAATGCATAATATGACCGCCAGTGTGCCTGTTAAATTGAACATTGTAGCCATAATCGCAACTGATAATTTAACCTGTGTATTGGTCACGGTGTGGGAGGAGTTGTTTATTATTAATGAACACACGAAATGCAGAAAGGGTTGGTAATTTATAGTATAGGTATATATTTAATAGGAGCTATTTCTTACCTCCTTCTTAGGACGTTATTTTTTGTTATTTGAAGCCCCACTCTGGCTTTTGCCAGGGGCCGCAATATAGGCAGGTCATCATTATGGCCAAATGTCTGAACGCGGTTTCTGGGACCTCTCCACGGTGATCCTCATCCGCATGGTGGCACTTTGTGTCATCGGGTGTTTATCGCTTGTGTGATGTCCTGGTGGGGTAAAAAGCCAATCCAAGCCAATTTAATAGGATGTGTGGGGCTCCTTAAGCAGAATCCTTTCTACTAATTTGAACCTTGGGCCACGAGGTTAGAATACGAGTGCTTTAATCATTACTGTTTCTTCTACCTGGACTTTTCGCTGTTTTTTTTTTAATTTAACGGAGCGGCTGGTTTTAAAAAAAAGGTGGGGAAGAGGGATATTAAATTTCTTTTCTGGGATGGCAGACCACATGAATCAGCGAGCCACTATTCGGATGTGAAACTAGCAGGGACAAATCCCGTTCAGTGGTATGAAATAGATCTGTAGGGTCACCCTACGAATACAAGCTAATCTGCTGACCAATGTAGGTTAAATTACTAATCACAAGACCTTTGACGTATGACCTAGAGATGTTTCTGGTTGAGGTCGCCGGCATAACCTTGGACATTCACACGGTCCATCTTAGGCTAGGTCACTTTAAGGTAACCTACGGTAACCACCCCCTCTTCCCCCCACTACCCCCACCCCCACTACTTTGAGGTAAATTGAATTAGGCTGTTTTGTTTCCTCAAATCCTTGACTGTTGCGTCATA
Source organism: Candidula unifasciata (assembly GCA_905116865.2). Taxonomy (NCBI): domain Eukaryota; kingdom Metazoa; phylum Mollusca; class Gastropoda; order Stylommatophora; family Geomitridae; genus Candidula; species Candidula unifasciata. The sequence continues at coordinate 690,463 of CAJHNH020000580.1, forward strand.
TTTCTTCATAAGTCTTTGGGATTTGCTTCGCCTAGCTGTGACTTCCCCCTGGCTACTTGATAGGATTGTTTCTGGTTTCCGATTTGTGGGACCCTGCCAATACCCACGCTACACCTCTGTATATGTGGGGGGGGGGGGGGGTGTAGGTGTCGGGGCACACAGGACTGTCATACTAGTCACACATGCGGTTCTGTCTGGATATTCAATTGTGTATAAGTGGGATTATTGTGTCTGTCCGTCCATCCATCCATATGTCAAGCCTTCAAGTGTCAAGCCTGTGGAGGCGGAGTTTGATCGGCAGCTTGTTGTTCTACCAGGGATTTATATTTATTCGACGGAACAACATTATGGCAAATATAAGTGCTCTGTTCTACTTCTAACCCAAGCCAGTGTGAAGAATTTTAGCGCAGTGCACGAACTTCGTTATATTTCACCCGGGCAGCGCCGTTAGACTACTCTTTTTGATTTCCAACTGCCAGTAGATTTTTTTACGTGTGCAACAATACACACGGGCGTTAGGTCTTACTTCACAGGGACCATGGGAAATTACTAGAAGTCCAGGTGAAAAAAAAATCCCAACCCTCACCGGGGCTTTAACCCGGGACCTCCAGCTCCACACCTCGAGACCACTCAGCCCCCTACCAGGCGTTAGAACGGCAGAAGAAAAGTTATATCCCAGAGAACATGGTGATTATAGCCCCTCCCCCCACCCCTCCAACTAGCCACTGCCTTACCAGCAAAGGGGCCCCTTTTACGACAGTGGTGTACTGATGATAGTATACTAGATTCATATTATTCGGCACTAGATGGGTTAATTTTATGAACATTACAGCGACCGTGTTTACTTCCCATGACATTCCCTGTTATTCCAGTTTAGACTGCGAATCTAAACTGTCTCAATGCCGATTAGAAACCCCTACCCTCTGACCAGTAGGCAGGCGTCTAGCAACTGCACTCCCACGGATCCACTGTACATTGTGAAAGTAAGTTAGCTACAAATAACTAGCTGTGAAATGCGCTGTCTCCGTAAGGCCACTAACAGCAGAAGGGACAGGATTACGATTACCAGCATTCGAGAGAAAGTTGGATTATAAGACCGTGTCTGGATTATGTTGACAAAGAATGGAATGGTTCGGCCATTATTCAATCATCACCTGGTTCTCGTAAACGTCTCACTTCTCGCAGAGCATTCAGCATGGTCCGTGGCAGGTCCGTATGCCACGATAGTTTTACCTGCTACTTGCAGCAAGCTCGTTTCCTTGCACGCCTGCGTACCCTGGCACCAATATGAAACTGAGATGCATCAGCCACGACCGCCTCAGAGACTCCAACCAGTCTTCGGACCCAGCCCATCTCGGTTTTCCTGAGCACACACACACAGAAAACATGCGCGGGTAAAGGTTTGTCTCTCCAGTCATGTCATTGCTTTGGTCACTGCCATGACCTACATAGTCAGACCAACAACCTGTTATCAGTGAGACGATAAAACTACGACACTGGGCTAAAACCAGGTATCAATGAGTCGACAAAACACGACACTGGGTTACAACCTGGTATCAGTGAGACGACAAAACCACGACACTGGGCTACAACCAGGTATCAGTGAGGCTCAAAACCACGACACTGGGCTACAACCTGGTATCAGTGAGGCTCAAAACCACGACACTGGGCTACAACCGGGTATTAGCGAGGCGACAAAACCATGACACTGGGCAACAACCAGGTATCAATGAGCCGACAAAACTACGACACTGGGCTACAACCTGGTATCAATGAGTCGGCAAAAGACGAAGTAAAAGTACCTTATTTACGCCACTGGTACATCCGGCTTCTGATGCTAGAATAATTTTTGTAGAGACCAGCCGACAAAGTCGTCTTATCAGCATTATGGACCTTTGAGTAAACAAATGTGCTGGGGCCCTAACGATTACCACTCACTGGACATACACAGGTTATCATAGGGCCCCTGTGCTCGTGTGACCCCCGAGAATTTGATCGAGCCCATGCGCTCTAAGACGGCTCCGTCGACACACGATGGTTGACGTGTTCAACATAACGACGCTCATTATCTGGTACACATTTTGGGCTGAGTCCCTCTGAGAGCCAAGGTCAACTTTGACCCCCCCCCCTTTTCCCCGTTTCCTCCGATCCAACTCGGTGGGGATTCGAACCAACAACCTTCAGACCGACAGGCGAGAGTCTAGCCACTACGCTACCGTGGTTCCCGCTGTACGTCTTTTGTTTGAAAAAAAAAATCATCAAAAGACCCTTTTCTACGCCTTCAAACGTATTGTGTATATAGGGCTAGACCTATATTTTATAGACCAAACGGCACCTGGTGCATGATGTGCTCATTATCACACCGGCCGCCTTTACTTCCCAGGACGCTACCTGGCACCCATTCAAGGCTGTGTCGACCTTAAAGGGGAAAAAAAAAGTCCGTCTGGGCCCGAACCCTCAACCTTCCAATCCGCAGGCGAGCGTCTAGCCGCTAGACCACGGCGGCTGTGAGCGTATATTGTGCGGGCAGTTAATCTACGGACCAGCATTTCCACTCCTATATGACGTCAGAGCTATGCCTGCACCGCTTCACCCCAGGCAACAAATATGGCGGCCAAGTCGTATAATGAACTGGTGCAAATATTCGGGCCCAAGCTCTCGTCCCTGGCTCGGCGAATACAGTGCTCTCTCTCTCTCTCTCTCTCTCTCTCTCTCTCTCTCTCTCTCTCTCTCTCTCTCTCTCTCTCTCTCTCTCTGTATTATTGATCAAAGAGAACTTTTATTGCTCACGCATATCTGCATGATTGCTCCAGCGCCACTAAGGGGTTACTGAAATTGAATGTTGGCCAGAATGGCGCAGATATCCCAGCTTAGCTGTAAACCACATGTATGTTTAAAAGGGGCGGTTGGCACGTTGTGTTATGGCTTACAGCTAGGTCGCGAAATCAGCATCCTTCGGCTCAGCACATCAGATTTCCACAAACAGTAACTTATTCGCCTATTAAGACATGCTTCTAAGGGTAAAAAATTAAGGGTTGTTCTATTTTCACCCCAAAAACGGGACCCCTGAATCCACGCGGGGAGAGACGAATGTTCAGAATGCCAGCAGCGTTAATGTAGAGGTGGATGTCTTGACTTCGTTGAGCCCACTCGACTGTCCAGTAGGACAACAGGAGTACTTGAACTGATAGAGGCAGACGGCAAGCCACAGCACAGATAACTCAGTTGGCAGCTTATCTCCCCTGATGGTGTCAAAAGCCAAAGGTTATGTATTAGAACTGATTGGATATCGTCTTTATTTGTTGAGCGCGAAGGAATGTCAAACATGGTTTGGAACCAGGTGTTGTAATTTTGTTTTCAAAATTTTTTTTAAATTGTAGTGAAAAAAGGGTGTTATAATGCTATACATAACCCATGTTGTTGAGTGCAAAAACAAAACAAAACACATAGGAATAGAATGCAAAGAGCATCACGAAGTGCTGACACACCTCTATGCCATACAACAAGACTGTCAAGAATCTTCGTCTTCCTCTATCACTATTTCCACAGATCTTTCCAGTGGTACGAGCCATATATCTTTTAATTGTGCACGCTTTTTTTTTTCTGTCCTGAATCGCGCACGCAACTCCTGCATTAGATTGCAGACAAGGCGGGCAGACATATTGCTAACCCAGCAGGGCGGGCTGTAGTGGGACCCAGATTATTCCGTCTTGATGTGGCTTTTTTATTAGAACGTGAGTTGGTTACAGTTACATTTTAAAAGCAGGTTAATTTGTAGTCGGGGAATTTTAGCTGTTTACCGACTCACTTTGTTTTTGCGTGGAGAGAATAGAGGCCCTTTATGCTATTGGGCGTTCAGCATATTTATTGATGTCATTTATGTTTTCAAAGAGCGAGATTCATGCATGAATTTATTATCCTTATCACAACTGGTGTGGGGGGATAAGCTTTATACAATGTCCTTCTTCATCTTTGACTATCTACAGTGTTTTATGGATACTTCTGTCCTTCATGTTATTTGACTATCTACAGTGTTTTATGGATACTTCTGTACTTATTATTCATGATCTTTGACTATCTACAGTGTGTTTTATGGATACTTCTCTTTCTTCATGATCTTTGACTATCTACAGTGTGTTTTATGGATACTTCTGTCTTCATGATCTTTGACCATCTATAGTGTTTTATGGATACCTTTGTCCTTGTCGATCTTAGACTATCTAGTGTTTTATGGATACTTCTGTCTTTCTTCATGATCTTTGACTATCTACAGTGTGTTTTATGGATACTTCTTTCTTCATGATCTTTGACTATCTACAGTGTTTTGTATGGATACTTGTTCTGCTTCGCGTTCACCGGCTGTAAACTCCAGTGGGGAAATCTGGTTGTTTGTCAAATTCTAAACTTTTGGTCTTGTTCCATAACTTGAATTTTGCTTACACATCCGTTTTTCAGATCTAGTTAATATGTATGCAGATTGTTGGTTCCAGGCGCATTCTGACTTTGGGGAAAAAGTTTCCTCAACTTGCGTCATGTTCTCGGTTGTTTCTAGCACGGCCGGCTGTGGTCTCTAGGATGACAAAGGAAAGGTGAAGATAGGTTTTGGAACCGTCTTCATTATCCCGCGTGTGTTCTGGTGCCCCTATGGGTGGGTGGGGGGGGGGGGTTGTAGACACACAGCCTCTCTGATTCATACAAAGCGACTAAAAGGGATGTATTATTCCAAGTCGAAGTACGTCTGCCTGAGAGGTGAGGAACCAACAACCTGCATTGAAATATCCAAGGTCTTTAAAATGGACGTGCGAACAGCCAGATCCTTCCTACTTCATTGGTGAACGCTAAGGAGGAGAAAAATTTTGCAGTGCTACTATTCTTTGACCCCCTGTGGGTTCCGGGGCCCTATTATAGGGAAAACAAGAATAGACGACCCACTGCCTACCCAAAAGCATGACGTGAGAGTGGACTAACTGGGAACTTTATTTGAAGTCTAAGTGCATCTGATTGAGAGGCAAGGAACCAGCAATCTGCATATGAGTCAAGATCTGTAAAACAGATGCACACGTAACACTCGGGTTCTGGAACAGGACTGCAGTCCAGAAGTGGATAACCACCAGAACTTTCCGCCAGAGTTTACAGCTGGTGAACGCAAAGAAGAGTACCGTTATGAGTACCAGTAACTCACGGGCATTGCTTTGTCATATGCTTACTTTTTGGTAACATTGTAACAGTACTGTCATTCACAAACAATACCCTCATTGTCATTGGTTTTAATTACTTGGGACCTTTGAAGCCCGAAATCCGAACAGCAGCAGAATTGTCGCCAGCTGTTTTTAGAAACTGCGGACCTTCATTTGCCAGGGCGAATTTCCAGCCGGCTTACAGCTAGAAAAAGACGAAGAAAACGTTTCTGTATTCGATTTCTCCATCATTGGCATCAGATTTAAAGAACAGGTCCCACGACTTCTCGGTAAACGGATTCTGGAACTTGTGATACCTGGGGCGCTGGTAACTGAAATGTGTAAGCAGAATAAGCAGCCTTCAGCCTTTATAACCATGTATATGTTCTATTTTTAAGTATTTGTGGAAACAGTTTGCTTGATTTATTACTAAGTTAATTTGGTTTAGTTAGTTAATTTAGTGTTTACCGTCATCATTTAAATCATGTGTGGTGAGTTGATACTTGACAAGGCAGATGTGGTTAGGTCCCTCTGGGAACAAGTAACGAAGTCAGAAGAGAAACTAGATTATGGGCTGGAGAGAATGATGCACCTGGGTGTGACCAGAGGCTACGGCCGGCACACTACGCTCAGAGGAAAGGCAAGATGGACATACAACCAGACGACTGGCACCATTAGTATTGGAACTCTACGCTGGCTGTTGAGGATGGGGACGGAGGAAGTGTGGGTCTCCCGAGTGCTGTGATGTCAAAACGTGGTTTAGGTTTAGACGACGGATCAACATCATGGCATAAGGGCAGTAATCCATAAGTGCTTCGTTCTACTTCTGATTCAAGCCTGAGTCAGAAGAATCTCATAGCAATGCACTCACTCCGCATCACCTGCGAGAAACCCAAATATTCTAGGTTGATTTTTAACTCCAAATGTTTGCCCGGGCAGTGCCGTTATTTCCAACTGCCTTAGGGTCGGTACTATGGATATCGCAACCCTTCGGCCTTGATTCCATGATAGGTACCGTAAATCTGGGAGAAATGTGGCTTTTCTGCCTACCCCGGGCGTGAACCCGGACCACAAGGATTTCGTCACCCGGTCACCGCGTAGTCAGATTTAGCCAACTACGCTAGCGAGCCGGGTTTTGTCATTGTTAAACTCACTGTAATACCAGTTTTGCCATTTAGTCTACACACAAAAGCCATTTAGTCCAAGAACCCCCCCCCCTCTCCCAAAAAAAAACAGCTGGTCCAGAAATATACTGCCGCACGCCGCAAACAGCGGCGGGATTTTCCAGTAACTACATAGATAAACGGCAGCAGTGTTGGCCTCCTATGTCCGGGGACATTCCCTGACAGTCACTACGTCTTGACATTCTGCACAGGGCAGCAGATTTTCCCCCCTTTGTCCCGGATTTGGCTGTTCCCTCGAAATGTCGCGCGTAAGTCAAGTATATTGTAAGTATAACCGGACTTTGTGGTGTAGTGTTGAAGATATGTGTGGATGTGGACTTTTGTTTCGTTTTCGTTCTGAAGGATGGATCAGTTTTTATTCACCCTGAAGTTGTTTAAGGTGATCAACAGGACTGTTCACCACCGTTCTGCTGTGGATGTCAACTTTATTTTGCAAATTAAAATTTGATGATGATGTAAATTTAATAGCGTGGAAACTTGTCTTAAGATACTTGATTGTAATCATGGCTGATTGTTTTAGTTTAAGCGATACATTTGTTCCCAATTTCGTCTGTTCTTTTTCTTACACTCCGTGTTACCCGATTTTCTTATCGTTTTCCTCGTTTTTCTTCAGTCCAGTAAGTTACCCTCTTTATTCCAGTGTGTCTATACGATATATAGCCGGAGACATACACATGTGGACGAAAGAGTGGATTATGTGGATAGACTTATAGGCAAACGGATAGACAGACATGTAAGTAGACAAGTATGTAGAAGTCTTAAATACACACAACGTGCAACCAGAAAAAAAAAAATGCACGAATACGACTTAATCTTTCGATTAAAGCCTGTTAACTATTAAAAACAACAAAAACTGACTGGAAAGCTGAAAGGAGGTGCTGGAAAATTAGTGGACTATTAAAACGTTTCGACAAGACTTTTTCTACAGTCACTGTAGTTGATGTTATCAAACAAGAATATGTGTCTTGTGTGTGTAATGGAGGGGAGTACTATACATGTAAACGGCAGCTAGGTAGTTGTACCCCACCAGGACATCACACAAGCGATAAACACCCGGTGACACAAAGTGCCACCATGCAGATGATCACTCGTGGAGAGGTCCCAGAAACCCCTTTCATACGGTATGCCATATTTATGGCCTAGACATTTATGGCATGGTTATATTCAGGGCCCCGGCAGAAGCCCAATGTGGGACTTCAAATAAAAAAATGCACCCCTCCCCCCACATGGGGACGACTTCGACAACAGGTAAATGGGAATTCCGTCCTATTTAGTCATAATGAAAGTAACTAAATGTTAGTGTGGATAGTAAGCTTATCTCTGCCAGTCTCTCCCTTCTTCTCTCACTCCTCTCTTGATCCAATTGCTGCATCTTCTGACATCAGTCATGCCTTCCACGGTTCTGTCTGTTACTGTGCCGTTAATACGGCCAAATTAACCTTATTTACAAATCTGGAATCATACATTTGATGTTCAGGCGACAGATCGATGTCGCAGCCTCGAACGGCCGCAGCCTGCGAGTTAGCAGCCGTTCGAGGCAAAGCACTGTTCGGTATCAGCTATCGACAATGCTGACGTTGCTATTAATACGTCAACGACCATAACAAAATCCTTCTCGCGCGACCAAGCAAAGGCGTCTCCAGCAGTTTATTGGTGGTAATTGGGAGTACAGCCTTGTATCGACCCGCGGCGCGTGTCCTTTACTTACATTTCTGCGTTGGAGTTTAGTTAGTATACTGCTTTATTCGGTCTTTCATCTTCCCCCCTTCCCGAGCGGGTTCAGTTTGGGGAAACTTCTCCTCCTTGACACGCCTGTCGTAAAAGGAGATTGGGCTCTCCTGTCAAATCCGGACGAAGAATAAACAGCCGTGGACGAGTTAGTCAGTTCTCTCCCTTGGCCGCACTCCGAACAGTAATCGGAAAACAAACGAAATAAACGACACACTTACCTATCATTCTGCGGTTGCGTGTAGGGCTGCGTACGGTTTCGTGAGGCATTGTGAATGGTTGTGTAATCATCATGCGGTTGTTGGGTTACAGTTAAGGGGTAGGGTTAGGGTTAGGGGTAGGGTTAGGGTTAGATGTTAAAATTTTGACGTAGGGTTTGGAAATAGTGGCCGACAATCTGTTTGTGGGCGTGGCGCCACTGGAATTCTGCTAAATATGACGCCAATAGTGTGCGGCTGGTGCCCAATCGTTGGCGAATTGTGCGTTTCACCAGCATCCAGAGGCCCTCGATTGTTTGTGTGTGTATGGGACTGCGCAATTATAGGGAACTCCGGTGTCAAAATTGTCAAATCTAACGCTACAGCTAACCCTACCGCTAACCCTAATCCTACTCCCTAGCCCTAACCCCTACCCCTAACCACGCAAATTTATCGATCATTAACGCATACAAATCGGCAAAAACCAACAAACACAACACACCCAAAAAAAAACCTAGAATTGTCCTGCAGCGTCGAAACAAAACCCAGATCTGAGGGGAAACAACCAAGCATTGGCAGCCCTGATGTCGACGTGACTGTCTTCTTTGTTTCGTTGGCTTTTCCGATCACTGTTCGCAATGCGGCAAAGGGAGAGAACTCTTAAGTCGTCCAAGGCTTTTTAGTCTTCGTCCGGATTTGACAGGAGTACCGGAGATTGTTTACTGAACTCGATGTTTTGGACTGAAAAGGAACCACATAAAGATCATACCGTTTTTACTGAAACTGGATGAGTTGGGCCGAAAGGTGCCAACATAAGAGATTAATCGTTTACTGAATTCGGATATTTTGGACTGAAAGGTTCCCACACCGCAGCCTGGGTCTACACCATATCTACTGCTGCCCTTTTAAAGTTGAATGCAAAAGACGGCCAGGTATGGATTCTGGGGCCCCGTTTTGGAGGAGACAAGAACAGACACACTACCCCCCCCCCCAACAAGCATGTCGTAAAAGTAGTCTAATTAAGGTTGTTTCTTTTGAAGTCAGAGCATCTGCAAGAGATGCACTGAATCATTGGATGTGCATTCAAACCTCAAGTTCAGGAACAAGACCGAAGTCCAGAATTGTCGAACAACCAGTACCGGCCACCAAAGTTTACAGCTGATGAACCCGAACAAGAGGAGGAAGGAAAAAAGGGGATGCAGAAAGCAAACGAACTTCATTTTTCAAGGGTTGAGAATTGAGCACGCAGGCCCGACTAACATTATGCCCTTTGAAGAAGAACTAAGATGTGCCCACCGACACCTTGTAGCGGACACACCTTATAACTACGATGCATTATAATAGAGAAATAACAGCGGAAATAACTGATTTCTGCGGGGCTACTCTGTACAGGCGGTGTCCATGGGCCGATCTTTATGTTGACGATATGGCTGAAGGTCGCCATATCATTCGTGTTTCTGCTGTTTGTTTGACCCAATACTGCCTCAACCCTCAGCCTCGTTTGTTTAACCCAGTGCTGACTGCTTCATCAGCCTCGTTTGTTTAATCCAATACTGCCTTAGCCCTCAGCCTCGTTTGTTTAACCCAGTGCTGACTGCTTCATCAGCCTCGTTTGTTTAACCCAAAACTGCCTCCTTCCTCAGCTTTGTTTAACCTAATATTGGCTCCTTCCTCAGCCCACTTTGTTTAATCCAGTGCCGACTGCTTCATCAGCCTCGTTTGTTTAAACCAGTACAGCCTCCTTCCTTATCCCACGTTGTTTAACCCAATAAGGCCTTCGTCCTCAGCTTATGTTTAACCAAGTACTGCCCCCTTTCTCAGCTTCTTATGTTTAACCCATTATTGCCGCCTTCCCGGACTTCTTATATTTAACCCAGTATTGACACCTTCCGCAGCTTTTTATTTTAACCCAGTATTGCATCCTTCCTCAGCTTCTTATGTTTAACCCAGTATTTCCTTATTCCTCAGCTTCTTATGTTTAACCTAGTATTTCCTCCTTCCTCAGCTTATGTTTAACCAAGTATTGCCTTTTTCCTTAGCCTCTATTTAACCAGGTACTGTCTCCTTCAACTTCTTGCCTTTTCCCCTCAGCTTCATTTGTGTAATCCAGTGCTGCTTCTTTCGCTGCTTTCTTTGTTTAACCCAGTGTTGCCTCCTTTCTCGTTCTGTTTCGTTGGATTTAACACCCAGTACTGCCTCCTCCACTCATCGAGTGCCGATTGCTCTATAAAATATTGGACTAGCCCTATGTGCACCATACTTCGGAATTCGTAGAAAAGGGTCCTTGTTAAAAACTGGCTCCTTTTCTCACCCTCCCGATCACGCTCCCGTACCATCTTAATAATTAGACACAAAGCTGTGGCTTTTTGTTTTTGAAACGGCGATTTAACACAAATCTATTTGCCTCGAATGCGTTCAGTTCACGAGTGCGATGTTTTGCATAGATCCATGTGGATCGTCGCCGGAGCTACGGTGTTCTTGTGTTGTGCGACGTTATTGGCAGGTGATTAGCTATGTTGTGGAGAGAGATCGAGCCATATGGAATAAACCACGTTGAAGTATAACCTCTCACTTTAACCTTAACTTTTAACAGATGTATTTGTTTCGTTTGTAGAGAGAATAGGCTTTGTTGAAGTCTTCTGTTCGGTATACTACATTAGAGCGTAGCCTCTCTACCAACCCGTCCAAAGATCGTCAGATTCTTACCGAGGCGGTCCACCCTCACCCCCCCCCCCCCCACCCCCTTTCATAATTCACCTTGGCTGCTAGATCGACCCAGCCTAAAATGTGTAAAGGTCCTTGGAAGTAAAGACGACTGGTCTGATTTTGACCACGTTACTAACTAGTGCCAGTTTGTGTTAAAAAGTATGGCCCTATATACTCTATGCGCCAGTGGCGTGAAAGGGGTCCATTTTTAAACGTCTTTACCAACTCATGCATTATCATCATCATGTTTCGTACCGTTAAGCTTAGGCTGTCATGTTTTGCAGTCTCACACGATCACCAGAATCACAGATGAGTTCGGTGTTTTTGTCTCGCTCCACTCATTTGACCAGGCTATCCAGGTATTTATCTCTTTGCCTTCCTCTTGCTCTCTTTCCATCAGTCTTGCCAGTTGTTACCAAGTTACCAAAAATATATTTCTTCTCAAAACATGCCGAGAAAATATTGACTCTACGTCTAACTGTTCTCATAAGTTTGCGACTTTCATCTCTCTTGCTGGGGACTGCTTCGTTTGTTTTTCTTTCCTACCATTTCTTCTTCTTCGCGTTCAGCTGCTGTAAACTCCAGCGGAAAGTTCTGATTGTTCACCCTCTGGATTGCAGTCCTGTTCCAGAACCTGAGTGTTGGGTGTGCATCCGTTTGATAGATCTGATTTGTATGTAGACTGTTGGTTCCTTTCCTCTCAGGAAGATGCATTCCGACTTCAAGGAAGCTCACAATTAGTCGACTTTTACGACATGCTTTTGGGTAGGCAGTGGGTCTATTCTTGTTTTCCTTTTAATAGGGCCCCGAAACCCACACGGGGCTTCCATGATATAGTTCTGATACTGTTATCAGTTGTCTTTGTATGCTTCGTATCCACAGCCTCGTCTATCACCTCTTGATTTACTTGAACTCCCCCCCCCCCTCTTCTCTCTCTCGCTCTCTCTCTCTCTCTCTCTCACTCTCTCACACACACACACACTCTCTCTCTCTCTCTCTCTTTCTCTTTCTTTCTCTATGTGGGGGCCGCTAGACACTGAAGGTCTTGATTTCGAACCGCATCGAGTCGGATATTTTCCCTTTCAGAATTGATCTCTCAACCATGACGGACTAGTTATTGCAGTGGACCATTGTTCAACCCAGCCAACAATTGGTAAATAAAAAGTAAAGGCGGCTTGCGTGATGTTGACCGCATCAGCCACTGAGAGCGACTGGTCTATTTTAAACACAAGCTGAGCATCACATGCCGAATGCTTCATTGGCTTAAAAAACGTCGTTTACTTTGTACTAGCATGAAATTCACTGTCTGTTGTAATTCAATCAGTGACCCGTAAAGTTTAGCTTGCACCGATGTTTTTCTTTGCCAAAAGTTTTTGCCTTGAAATGGTTATATTTGAGACAGTCTTGGAGAAACATCATTTAATTCGCCCATTATGGATTCTAGGCTGCGTTTTGAAAAGTGTGGGGGGGGGGGGGAAAGGGGGGGGGGGGCTTGTGGACTTTCTCTAACAAGCATGTCGTAAGTCGATTAAATAGGTTTTTTCTAAAAGTCTAAACGGTACAGAAAGCATAGCCTAACTGAACCACAACGCTCTTTTAACGTATAAAGCAGAAGTGAATGTCAAAGCCGTTTTGTTTCTGCACAGTATTACTGATTTGACGTTAGAATGAAATATTCAGTTTGTATTTTTATATAAACATTTCACTACTCGTTTGTTCCAGTTTGTATTTTTATATAAACATTTCACTACTCGTTTGTTCCGTTAGATTTTTAAGTTGAAACAAAAATATTGTAATATTACATAATCCCCAACTATACACTCAACGCTGTATGGAACTAAAAGGGAACTCCTAAAAACAGTATCACAAGAACTGGTCTTAGTGTAAATCAGAAAGCGAACACAAGATTATTCCTTTAGAATAGAATCAAAGAATCGAGTGACGTTAAAATCGGTAGAATACAGTGGTGAAGACTGAACCGGCCGGAATCCGTATGCAGAAGAAAAAAAAACCAAAAACTGTACCACTATTATTTGATATAGAAGTTACGATAAGCTGTCAGAATGGGTCTACGGCGGGATCCTGAAAGAGGCGGGAATTATCGTCGACAGCAGGGACTTCTGCGTCATTCATTGTACATGTATTTATCTTGACGTCTGTCAAACAATTCTGACATGTTGGTTAATTGTTAGACCTAACATTGGGCAAATGTTTTCACGCCAAGTAGGAATCGTAGTTGCATGTTTTAATCATTGATTCTCAAACTGTGTGGCGCAGAAGGGCAGCACATGTCTGTGTTGACTCTTTTAGTTCTATGCAGTTATCACAAAAGTTTGAGTTCACAAATTGTGTGTTAACAAACAACTGGGCAGTTTTAAAAATGTCTTTGGTACAGAGAGAATTGGAAACCGCTGTAGCGAATTGACTAGAGCAACGGTAATCAGCTTATGGGTCGCAATTCCTGGGAGGGGGGGGGGGGGGGTCGAACGATCCTTTCACAGTGACCGCCTAAGACCATCGGAAAACAGTTATGAAGTAATAACGAAATACTTCAGTCCCCTGTGGGATGCAATTTTTCGTTATTTGAAGCCCCACACTGGCTTTTGCTGCGGGCCCTGAATATAGCTGGGCATAAGGGGTTTCTAGGACCCCTCCACTGGTGATCCTCATCCGCATGGTGGCACTTTGTATCACCGGGTGTTTATCGCTTGTGTGATGTCCTGGTGAGATACAATAAGCAAGCAAGTAGCAACGAAAATTTTATGGTTGGGGGTCGCCACAACACGAGGAAATGTATTAAAGGATCACGGCATTGGGAAGGTTGAGAACCACTGGGCTATGGCTTTGAGGAAAGCCCTCTGAGAAGGTCTAGGGTTCAAACCTGCAACGGAATTTTTTTTTCAAAACGGACTTTGACTCACAATCGATTGAGCCCAAAATGGGTACCAGGTAATGCTCTTGGAGAGATTATTTCAGGATATAAGAGATTACACTTCACATCCATACACAGGAGTACACTTTACATTTGCAGAGAGCAATATTAATTCTTTTAAAATGCCTGAGACGTCTCTACATTGAAGTTTGGCTACAGTGTACCACTGTTATCTTTGAGATATTACCTGGCGCTGTCCCATTCTCTTCCACAGTGCGATCGCGAGTCTGATGATTTAAGACCATTTGACTAGTGCAGTCGCCACGAGCTGTGCCGGTTATAATTTAATCCATATCCACTGTGAATTGTTTGGTGCGGAAAGAATTAGGATGTAAACAAATCATGATTCAGTACAGAACATAGATTGGTTTAACTGTTAGTTATGGGCTCTCATGCAGCAGACACAGGTTCGATCCTCAGTGATATTTTGTTTGGGTGGGGGTAAAATATAACCGGCAGAGTTGGTGGCGACTACACTAACCACATGGCCTTAATTACACTCACTGTCTCCCTGTGCTAAACCGAGCTAATTTGGGTAAATACAGAAAAGACTAAAAGAATTTCACTTCCAGGTCGACCCAGCCTTGAGTGGGTACCGGGTGTAGTTCCGGGAAGTAAAGGCGACCGGCATTATGTTGACCACATCACCCATCTTGTGCCAATTGGTCTAACAAAAATATAGGTCTAGCCATATATGCCAAATACGCCTAAAGACGTGGACAAGCGACTTTAAATTTTTTTTTAAACAGAAAAGACGGTTGCTTACAGATTGCCTGGGGTTAGATTTTATTGGTCCTGGCAGACAGGAGGCAGATATGTCAGCTGAAATTTGCGAAAAGCACACAGCTCTAAGTCGGCATCTGTGGCTTAGGCGTTGCAAACGCGCTTCGTAATGCCGGGGTACCGTGTCGGGTTCGATCCCAGCTGCGGGCGATTTGGCAACAGGGCGTCTTGCCTTGGTTTCAACATTGGTGCCGAGAGCTGACCCTCCAAGAAGCAGTGGCGAACTACTGAACGCAAACTTTGCCTAGAAAAGCCACCAGTCACAAATGCAGGGGTGGGTTCTGCAACGTCCTGTAAAGATTATCTAACACAGCTCTACCGTAAATAAGCAAAACACGATTATATGAGAAAAAATATTTCAATAAGATTAGTGATAGTAATTACTAAAGTGAGGACTTTCAATTGCTGCACGCTGGTCAGATCCATAGCTGCTCTGATCTCCTCAGTAGCATAATGAAACAACTGATCTTGTCTGTTCTGTGTTGACTAATCAAAACATCTTGTAATTGGTAATGTGCCCTCTGCATTATTTCATTGCCATTTTAATCTTCTACGTTTGCTGTAGAAGGGCGGTGAGCATTAAGCCTATCACATTTACTTCTCAGGACTGTACCTGGTAATCAGTTAAAGCTGGGTTGACCTGGGAGCCATGGTATTTTTTGAAAAAAGTCTTAATCCGTCAGGACATGAACCTATGACCTTCCTTCTGATCCACAGGTGTGCATCTAGTCACAACACCCCAGCGGCCACATGTCCTGAGTGCATTGATGTTACTTTTGATTGATTCATTTATTATCGCCACTTTTATCTTATACATGTTTTATGCTTTTATTTCAGATCTTATACATGTTTTATGCTTTTATTTCAGAAGACGATGTCATGTGATTAGGTCATATGGTTATGGGAACGGGGTTGGATAGAATGCCTTCAAATAAAACAGAACACAGGCAGACAGCAAACCGGTGCCTTGAAGATGTGCACGAAGGAGAGGATGAACCTGGATTCAGACCCCCAACACCCCCAGATGGGGGCTGGGGTTGGATGGTGGTTCTTGCATCCTTTTTGTGCAATATGATTGTTGATGGTGTGTGCTTCTCTTTTGGAGTGGTCGCCAAGACATATCAGAAAGAGTTTGCAGCTTCTCATTCGATGGTTGGTTGGGTTGGGTCATCTTTGGCTGGCTGCTACTTGCTAGTAGGTAAGTGAATGCTTTTGTTACCTCATTGTTTATTGCTTCTAGGTAAGTGAATGATTCTGTTTTTGTTGACATATTATTTGTTCATTACCTGTAGGTAGGTTATTTTTTTTTTTTTTTTTTTTTGTTGAAGCCACTTTTTTTTAAACAATATTAATTCTATGAATAACAGTGTTTGTTACTGTACTTTATTGCCACTGTGCTGCACTTTGTTACTGTGCTGTTGTCACTGTGCTGTACTTTATTGTATTTTTTGCTGTGCCGATCTTAATTCCCAAGTCTGCCATTCTGGCGAGTGATGTGGATTCACTGCCACCAAAGTCCTCTATCCTTCCCATTTCTCTGAGGGCATTGATATCAGCATGATCCATAGGCTGACCGTCGGTAGTGATAGCAGATCCAGCTAACCTGTCAGCTCTTTCATTTCCATAGATGCCTGCATGTCCTGGAACAAAAATAGACTCCACGCACAGTGGACTTTATTGTTACTGTGCTGTACTTTATTGTTACTGTGCTGTACTTTATTGTTACTGTGCTGTACTTTGTTACTATGCTGTACTTTATTGTTAATGTCATGTACTTTATTGTTAATGTCATGTACTTTATTGTTACTGTGCGGTTCTTTGTTACTCTGCTGCACTTTATTGTTACTGTGCTGTATTTTGTTACTGTGCTGTACTTACTGAGGAGCATGGTGGAATGGTTAAAAATGCTGGACTGTCATGGACTGGTCCAGTTTAAAATTTTTGGCAAGGTAATTTGTTCTGTCAGGTGCAAAAATAAAATCCTAGCTTGCAGAGTCTGTGGCAGCTGCACTAGCCATGTAAGGCTAAATCCTCAAGCTCAAATACCTCCCTGACTACACTGCACGAGTGGCATATTCAAGCAATAATGAGGCAGTTTTTTGTTTGTTTGACAGATGCACCTTTCAGTTTAAGTGTGGATCTAGCAGCGAGGGATATATATGAGGAGATAAAGCAGAGTGACTGCCCTTCGAAAAGTAATATGACTGGACAATTAAAGTGATGACCGTGAATGCAACCTTGACCAGACTGTAAAACAGCAAATCAGTAGGGGTTGGATTAGCTGAGCTTCACTGAGCCAGTAAAAGTTAATAAACCAATGTGGAGCTTTTGTAATTAGCCGTTGAGTGTTGAGTGATAAACTCAGGAGGTGATTTGAGGACTTAGTAGTTCAAAATACAGCGAGGATAATCTGTCGACTAACTGGTATGAGCAGAAATGAGCGACAAGTATTCAAAATGCAGTGAGGATAATATGTTGACTAACAGTTTGTATGAGAATAAACGAGTGACAAATGTTTAAAATGCAGTGAGAATCTGTTGACCAACAGTTGTGAGAAGAAACAAGTGACAAGCTGACAACCAATGTGTCACTAGAACCTTCTGCGTCTTCATTTACGATGAGACAGAGCCTCATTAAATTTACCTGTTTTATGCTATTGTTTCTTCATTAACTGCTTCTTCTGTTTCTTCTGCATTCACCCTTAAACGGTGTTTGTCACATTATATTGTGGTTTACAGCTCGCTGTGATTGCTTTTCAACTCAACGCATCCATTTTCAGCAAACCGCCAAGTAATCGCTTTTTATGATGTGCTAGCTAAGGAGGCCGTGGGTCTGTTCATATTTTTTTAATCTGCTATAGAATGAATCACTGGAACACACATGGAGATCTTTATAAACAGAAACTGCAAATTTTTAAAATATTGTTGTCAATCTCTCCTCAGGACCTTTTGTGAGTTTCCTGTGTGTTCGCTATGGATGCCGGAAGGTGACAATGATTGGCAGTGTTGTGACAATGGCTGGGTTTATAATAAGCACACAGGCTAGCAATGTGGGAATGCTGATTTTTACGTATGGTGTCATCGGAGGTGAGAATATGAAAGTGTCAAATCTTCCTCAGTGTCCATTCTTTGTCTTCTTACGCGCAGCTGGATTGATCTTTTTCTTGTGTTCGCTTTCTGATTTACACGGACAGACAAGTTCTTATGATAAACTTGACTGTTTTTAGGAGTTCCCTTTTAGTTCCTTACACCTTTTGAGTGCAGTGTTGACTAATAGGGCCAGTATTCCTTTCTTAATGGGCTGTATAAGGAACATTCTTACAGGACATTTTCTGTAGTCTGCATACACAGCCCACATGGGGAACTACTTAGACAAAGCTTGTGCATATGCTGTTAAGTTTGTTATATTCTGTCCTTAGGTGTAGAATAATTACCTTCATCATTTTATTTATATTTGCTTTTTCTTCCCTGGTCATCCTTAAAGGTACAGTCAGCACATTGTTGTGGTTTACAGTTAAGATATGATGTCTGCATCTTTCACCCCAACACATTCACTTTCAGCAAGCCTCTAATTAGCCAGGAATTATGTCTTAGTATAGGGACTAGATGCTCGCCTGTGCATCGGAAATTCACGGGTCTGATTCTGAACAGGACCCCACTTTTCTTTCCAGAAATGACGTTAACATCCATGTTGACCCAGCCTTGAGTGGGTACCAAGTAAAGTCCTGGAAAGTGGAAGCGATATTGGCTACATCACCCACCGAGTGCCAGTTGGTCTATAAAATATAGCTCTAGCACTATATGACCAATATGGCTGAAGGCATAGAAAAAGGTCCTTTACTCTAATTTAATTAGTGGGCTTTTATGACATGCTTGTTTTTTTTAGTGGGTCTTTTTTTTGCCCCTCGAACTGAGGCCCCAGAACCTATATGAGATCTTCATTTGTATGAAATTTGTAGGTTGCTTTTTTTTTTTAATTGGTCATTCCAAAAGGCTAGTGTGCTTATTAGTGTGCAGACTGTTGGTTCCTTCCCTCTTGGGCAGATACCCTCCGAATTTGAAGGAAATGTCAATCCTGTCTCTGTTGCCTTGGCTTCCAGTGGGGAATTAGTTTCTAGGATGACCCCACTGAGAGATTTAGATAGGACTCGACTAGTATGAGCTATGGTCCAAGTCGACCATCAGTGTTTAGCACCGCTACTTCTCGAGGCTGAAATTGTACTCCATTGATTTGTGTTCACACGGGACTGTAGCCATATAAAAACAAATATGATAAAGATTGGAGCATTGATAGACAGTGGAATGAAGACGGTCATCATTTATCATGTTAAGTTGGGTTTGGTCGTGCTTGTCATACTAGATGATCACCAAAATTTCAGATGTCTGTTTTAGCGGCTCTGACACCAAGCAAGAGGAGTGGCTGGCCGAACGGTTAGAATGCTGGGCTCTTAAGTGGGAAACCTGGGTTCGAATCCTAATTCTCTTCACCTCATAAAATGTGAGTCTTACTCTTAGTCAAATTTCTCTGTAAAATATGGGGAAAGAGATTTTTGTTTTTTAATTATATCTGAAGGTTGAAGGTAAATGTTGGTTTTATTGCAAATTTATCTTTCTTTTTTTCTTAGGTATTGGTTTTGGCATGGTGTATTTGCCATCAATAGTCTGTGTCGGATACTGGTTCGACAAAAAACGGGCTTTCACTACAGGCATTGCCGTTTGCGGCACAGGAATGGGCCAATTTGCCTTTCCCCCGTTGGCCCACTACCTTCTGACGGAGTACGGTTGGGAAGGTAAAAACTTAATCATGGCAGGCATTGTGCTCCACTGTGCAGTATGTGGTATGACATTTCTCCCACTGGACCGCCAGTTCAACAAGCCGCCTCCACCTGTCAAACGCAGGGTTGAAATAGAAAGAGGTGCCATCATGAAAGCACTAATTGAACACAAAAATAGACAAAGAACAACTTCTAATGGTTCACTGGATAATTGCATCATAACAGTTGATAACCGCCTTATTAAACTAGATCAAAAACTGTTGGAATGCAAAAGAAACAATTCTTTTATTGCCAGATTTAAGCGCCAGCTTGGATTTAGTTCACAAAGTCTGGCATCTTCAAAAACTAGCATTCAGGGAATTCCCAGTATTGTTATTGATGCTGTTCAGAAAGACTTGAACAAAACAGCAGTGGCAGCATCAACTCCTATTTATAGACCAAATGGCATCAGAGTACCAGAAGATCTTTCACAGTCACAGCTTGTTTCAAAACGGGCTTCTCTTCCCGACGGCAGTGTCTTAACATCATCGTCTCCCCTACCTAATGGGACAGTTCCGGCTGCAAATGGTGGAGTGAAAGAAAATGGTGTAGCAAAAACACAAAGCTGTGAAGTGATTCCGAGTGAAGAGAATTTATGGATTGGTCAGTCACAAGACGAAGGTTTAACCTTCAAAGTTAAACAGGTCGGCAGCCTTCCATCTGTGAGTCACTCCGCGAGCAATCTGGAGACACTGTCCTTTTCTCCGTCTGCTGATGGGAGTGTAATTAGCATTCAGGTAATTGAAAGTGCTGCCCCTGACACAATGAACAGTACCACAAGTGTGAGGTAAGCAATAGT
The DNA here is from genome assembly GCA_905116865.2 of Candidula unifasciata. Classification (NCBI taxonomy): domain Eukaryota; kingdom Metazoa; phylum Mollusca; class Gastropoda; order Stylommatophora; family Geomitridae; genus Candidula; species Candidula unifasciata. The sequence continues at coordinate 710,782 of CAJHNH020000580.1, forward strand.
TGTAGCTTAATGCTTTCGTTCCTCATGTTAGTGTGCCTCTTTTGCTTTTCTTGCCTTCCTTTTACTTGTTGCCACACAGTATGTTAATTTCCTTTGCCACACAGTATGTTAATTTCCTTTGCCACACAGTATGTTAATTTCCTTTGCCACACAGAATGTTAATTTCCTTTGCCACACAGTATGTTAATTTCCTGCAAGAAATCTTGTTACTACAGGATGTTATGTGTTGCTAGAGAATATCTTATGTTTTTCTGTGACATTTTATGTTGCTGCTTTATTCAAGGGATGTCGCTATGGGATATCTTATGTCACTGTGGAATATGTCGTTTCTTTGGGATATCTGTTGCAGTTGCTATGGGATATCTCAGTTGCTATGGGATATCTCAGTTGCTATGGGATATCTCAGTTGCTATGGGATATCTGTTGCTATGGGATGATATCTTGCCAGTTTGTCTTGATTTTCTTATGGATGACTAAAAAAACTAAGATAATTCAAGAAGTTGTCAGCAGTAAGCATGTTCACATAGATCTTTCAGCTGTTTCCCAGGTCCCACAAGGGAAGAAAAAATAGTAACACTGTAAGCTACCTTGCATGTCATAAGATGCAACTAAAGAAGGTTGGCACAAGACGGCAACCTCACCCTTTAGAAAACTTTAATTTGCAAAGGCCAGACAATAATAAACTGATGTCAAACTTGTAGAGAGCTGTTCAAATTGCAGCAAATCTTGAAGTAAGACTCTTGACACCGGGTCTGACACACACTGAGAAAACTTAACTCTTTAAGCGCCAAAGTAGCATGGGTAGATATTAGTGTCAACCTTTTTTTTTTCTTGCTGCGTTCATCCAAAGATATAAATTGTGTTGTGCCCATCTACAACATGCTGCAATATTTTTGCCTTTCGGCTGACACATGTGAAATGCCTGTTGTCCGGGTTAGCCTTCTGTGTCAACCTGTAAAGATCTTATGTAGGTTTGTAGTCAGGGCAACAGGTTCATCTCTTAGTTTTGTTGTACATTTAGTCCCTGTGGGTATAGTAAACCTATGATTTTGTTGTCATTATTGTCACAAGAGGTATCGGCTATGATCTCCTGGGACTGAAAGAGGTAACAGTATAATTGGAAAATACTTTTTGAGGAACCCACATGACAAAATAAATAGGTTGTCTATAAAGAATTATTGTCATGTTACGGAGCGTAGTCTGTAAGCTTGATGTCATCAGAAAATTAAGGAAGAGTAAGTGGCGAGAAGAAATTAAAATGGGGGCAGAAGGAGACATAGAAATAGGCGGGTTGGAGCCAGGCGAGTCGGAGGAAAAGCAGTGCACCTGGCACTCGGTATGTATGTATGTATGGAGTTAGCTACTGGTACCGTCAGAGTTGTAACTTTTCACAGGCTGCTGAAGATGAGGAAAGAGTATCGGAATGTCCCGAGTGCTATGTGGATTCTTGGCTCCGCTCAGTTCAGTCTGAATTGAAAATAGTACATACATCTATATTATGGAAAATTGGGTGGGGTCCTTCAGCCTCAGGATTTAGGGCTGCATTGCTAGTGCAGTTGCCACAAACTGTGCATGCTAGGATGCTTATTTTTGCCCCTGACAGAAGAAACTTCCAGCATCTTAACCAAGAATTTGAACCTAGGTCTCTTGCAAGAGATCCACTGAGCTAGCTTCTCAAAGAAAACATCTTCATCAAAGGCCTTGCCGTCTGGCATGGGGGATCATGCCTCACCATAATGTGTGATCTGCAGCTGTGTGTTATCAATTCATGTCTGGACACCACTCCGTGCTATTACATTAGGTTTCAAAAATCTTCTTGTTTTCCTGTTTTTCTTAAGATCTTTCTTTTGATCAGAGCATTCGCTTGTTTCCTTTTTCTCATAACATGATCAAAAATGACCCATTTTTTTTACTCATGCTTGTGATAAGTTGTCTTCAAACCCTCTCCTCTTTCAAGACATATGGGTTGTACTTTCAGGCTGCTTCAGAAATTTTAAGGATACTTATGTAAAACCACATCTCTGAGGCCTCAAGAAGTTGTTTGGTTTGTTTGTTAGTTGTCCAGGATTCACATTTGTTTGTTAAAACTGTCTGTATATAGCATGCGAGAATTCTTTTCCTAACCTCTAATGGCATGTATTTATTGCATAAAATGTTCATTTTAAATGATTTACTGGAGAAAATGATTTTCCCTGGCTATCCATTATGTTTATGGAAAACATCACCTAGGCCATTTTGCAGCCAGTCTGTCTGTAATGTGTGGAATCATAAAGCTGCTATGTTTCCCCAAAAATAAGACCGAACCCAGAAATAAGCCAAGAATGATTTGTCAAGATGTTCATTTTATGAACCCTACCCCAAATGTAAATGAACCTTAGTTAAGATCATCAATCAGAAGACAGTCATGTGGCTGTATTAGAATAATTATAGATTTTTGTTTGAAAAAAATGTAAAAAATTTTGTATTTGAATAAATGTAAATTTCTGTATTTGTATATTTCTGTACAAAAAAGAACATCCCCTGAAAGTAAGCCCCAGTCTTATTTTTGGGGATACTCTGTAGTATTTTAATAACATGTTGAAAAGATATCTGACTTCCTACTGATAGATGCAAGCCATTTTTAAGGAATAGCCAACCTGAATGTCGAACTCCAAGAATTAAAAAGTTTTCCCAGGAGATTTAAATATTCACATAACGGGGAGCTGCGAAAGCACTGGGGCAGATATTTGCCTGCCTGTCTTTGGTTCGGATCTGTATTGAAGCAATTTAAAAAAAAAAAAATAGAATGACCTTGGCCCCCACCTTGACTCAACCTCCTACCTAATATATGTCTATTAGGAAATCTTTTGCTTCTTAGCTTTCACCAGCTGTAACTGTCAGAAAGTTTGTTCTTCCACTTCTGGATTTGTCTTGTTTCGGAACTTGGGTTTTGTATTTTTGAGTATTACAAATCTGGCTTCTTGTATACAGACTGTTGGTTCCTTACCTTTCAGGTAGATGCGCTCTGACTTTGAAGAAAAAAAAGTTAGTTGCATATCCTTTACAAGACATTGCAAAACTAACCCCAACATTTGTTGGCTGTTGTGGTTTTTCTAAGCAAATTTACGTCCAGTAGTTTGCCATTGCTACTGAATGGTCGGCTTTTTGATACCACTGCCGAAACCAATGCAATGTGCAAGGCCTGCAGCTGGGATCGGACCCGGCACCCGATGCTGCAACGCTTAAGCCACAGACGCTGACCTTTGTAGGAAACACCTCTAATTAGTGGACTTTTACGACATGCATGTGGGGGAGGGGGGGGGGGGGGGGGGTTGGCAATGTCTTCTCTTTCCTCCCTCACAGTGGGACCCTGGAACCCACACAAAGAACTAGGAAATATCCTGAGAAGTAAAGGGACCATCGTGATGTTGATCGTGTCACCCATTGAGTGCAAATGGATCTATGAAAATATGTGCCCAATATGTCGGTGACATTAAAGGGTTCTGTACTAAAGTGGAGGCCACAAGTTTAGGACTGCCTAGTAATTTCTCTACTTTCTGTGGGGGAAGAGGGGGGGCCTGGTGACCACAGTAATTGCCTTGTATATGCCTTAAGAAAGGAGTAGATGCAATACTCCATAACGATATAAAAAATTCAATTGACTTTGTGGTCTTACCCTTTGGGTCACAAGTGTATATATACACATAACTGTAGCCGCAAATAATGAGATTCTGTATGCAGTAAATGTTCTGCCCACAGATACAGATCTGGTCACTCAGTTTCCAGTGTCTACTCCAGCCGGATGACATCGTCAAAGACTTCCTACGTCACAGGCAGTGTTCTGAGTGTTCCGCAATCTAGTGTGTATGACGACGACCTGGAGTATGATCTCGACCGTCACATGTCACTGGCATCAAAGTGCTGGCAGATCTTGTGTGACATGTTTGATATCAGGCTGATGTTGAGCCCGGTCTTTGCTCTGTTGGTTTTGTCTTCGTTTGTCACTTTGCTGGGTAAGTTTTCTTTTTCTCACCTTATTGGGTATGTTTTGTTGTTTTTTTTTGTCTTTCTGGATGCATTTGGGAGGGGGGGGGGGGTGGGGGGATGTTTCTGGGTACAATGTTTTTAACTTTCTGGGTACAATGTTTTTGTAACTTTCTGGGTACAATGTTTTTGTAACTTTCTGGGTACAATGTTTTTGTAACTTTCTGGGTACAATGTTTTTGTAACTTTCTGGGTACAATGTTTTTGCAACTTTCTGGGTATGTTGTATTTGAACTTTCTGTGTGCATGTTTTTTTTTTTTGTAACTTTCTGGGTATGATGTATGTTTTGTAACTCTGAATATTGTATGTTGTTGTTGTATTTTTCTGGGTTTGTCGTATATTATTGTAACTTTCTGGGTATGATTTTTGTTTTTGTAACTTTCTGTGTGTTTGCCGTTTTTGTAATTTTCTGGCTGTTGTGTTTGCTGTTTATTATTTAAGAATGTTGTTTTGTCTGTGCTACTTTCTGGGTGTCTGGGGAGAGACCAAGCTATTTAGGATTCAACCTGGTGCAATGAAGTTGATCTTCTGGATTCCAGCCTTCAACTTTTACATCTTCCATGTCCTTCCCTTGTTATATTCATACATGTCTCCAGCTGTCTTCTTCATGTATTTTAGGACTTATTTCAACTGGCTGGCTCTGCACAACTTGGTGGAATACTGATACATGATAGGGCAGATGTGGTTAGTGCCTTGTGGTAGAGCATGTACAATTCGGAGGAGCAGATGCATCACTGCAGTCTGGTGAGATTGATGCAGTTGGGGGTGACGAGAGGTTCTGGCAGAGGCTCAGAGGAAACTCAAGACAGACGTTTAATCAAAATGCTACCGACACCATTATTATCGGAACTCTTAGCTGGCTGGTGAAGATGGGGATGGAGTGCTTTTGGAAATGCCATAAGCTTGTCGAAACCAATGCAAGGCGTAAGGCCCGCAGCTTGGATTGAACCCATTACACCCGGCATCATGTTTTTCATGCTTTAGATAATAGCTATCTAACTTGTGAAGATTATTGCAAGCCAATTATCTGACTGAACATTATTGCAAACCAAATGTCTGAATTATGAACATTATTGTAAGCCAGATGTCTTAATTATGAACATTATTGCAAGCCAAATATAATTTTGTCAATATAATTTTTTTCAGCCTTCTACGTTCCATTCTTCTACTTTCCCGAAAAAGGAGTATTAGTCGGAATGTCAGAAAGCTCAGCAACCTTCCTGCTATCCATCGTGGGAATCACCAACACCATCGGCAGGCTGTTGTGTGGTTGGCTAGCGGACAGGCCCTGGGTGAACACCCTCCACCTCAACAATTCTGCCCTGATTTTGGCTGGCATTGCTTTATTGTTTTGTCCTCTGTGTAAAAGTGAAGAACCTCTGGCGGCCCTGGCTGCTATTTTTGGTCTTTGTGTGGGTAAGTTAATTGTGATCTTCATGCAGATAAGTTCATATTCGTGGAAAGTGTAGATATAGTGTTTGTTGGTGATCTCAGTTGCACTTTTAACTCACTCTGTGGTTATTTTAAAATAATTGTAACATATTGTTACTTTAAACAACCTTTATTGTTACTTTAATTTCCTCAGCTGAAGGTGTACAGTGCTTGCAGTGCTTCTGTAAGGCTGTGAAAATTGTTTACAGATGTCATGCAAAGAACCTCAACCACTTCCATGTAATCTCTAAGAAAAATAGTGAAATTCAAAGTGGCCGTGGAAATCAAAGTGGCCAGAGTCCTTAGTCTTTCCTCTTGTGTTGAGTGAGGCACATAGGGCAGAGGTCATGACTCTCCATGCATGGCGGTTCGTTGCAATCTGTTGTAGGTCTTGAATGTTTGAGTGGCCCATGAGCGAGCTTTCCCTGATGATAGTTCTATGTAGGGTTTCCCGTGGTCTTCCACGAGATCTTTTCCCCTGTGGTGTCCAAATGAGGGAAGAGTCCTGGATACTGGTATTTGATAGAGCTGGCATTCCCAGCATCAATACCACCTTGATACAGTTGCAGATTCAATGGGCAGATTACGTCATTCACTTGCCAGACCATCGTCCAAAAGTAATCTAGTGTGGTGATACAGGAAGGTAAACGCTCTCATGGTGGCCAGAAAAATATGCTCCAAGGATACGCTAAAAATATCGCTTTATGCCTTCAGTATAACCCTGATACTTGGAAGGCTGCTGCACAAGATCACACTACATGCTGAACGTCTATCCAGAGAGGGGCAGTGACTTGCAAGGCATCTAGAAAAAAGGACAGATGAACAGAGTTGGCAGGCAAGAAAGATCTGTAAAACAGATTCTTTACCTACAGATGCCCATATTGTCCTAGATCCTTCCAGGCCCCTGTTGGGCTCATAAGCCACCTCCGGACTGACAATCAACTATGGTTTCATGACGGATTAGAGTGATCCTCATCACTAGTGATTAATAAACTACAATCCGTGTAGTTAACTTTATCCTACTCTATATCTCTAATCCAGCCTGATGCAGTGGCACACTGCAGAACTACTGTTACTCTAATCATGTCTATAGTGAGTAAAGGACCCTTTTCCAAACCTTTTAGGTGTATTTGGAATATATGGCTAGAATTTTTAGACCAACTGGCACTTGGTGGGTGATGTGGTCAGCATTACGCCAGCTGCCTTTACTTCCCAGGACTGCACCTGGTTCCCACTTGGTGGGTGATGTGGTCAGCATCACGCCGGCCGCCTTTACTTCCCAGGACTGTACCTGGTTCCCACTTGGTGGGTGATGTGGTCAGCATCACGCCGGCCGCCTTTACTTCCCAGGACTGCACCTGGTTCCCACTTGGCGGGTGATGTGGTCAGCATCACGCCGGCCGCCTTTACTTCCCAGGACTGCACCTGGTTCCCACTTGGCGGGGGATGTGGTCAGCATCACGCCGGCCGCCTTTACTTCCCAGGACTGCACCTGGTTCCCACTTGGCGGGGGATGTGGTCAGCATCACGCCGGCCGCCTTTACTTCTCAGGACTTCACCTGGTTCCCACTCAAACTGGCAGTTAGGGTCATTTTTGATAAAAGTCCGGCTCCGTTAGGACACGAACCCACAACCTTCAGATCTGCAGGCGGGGTAACCATGTCTCTTGTACCTGATTTTATTCATTTCTATGTAAGTTGTTTCTTTGATCCACTTTTTATCTTATTTAGCCCAGTCTATTTTTTTTTTTTTTGTTTGTTTGTCAAACATCTGGAAGTCAAAGACATTCAGCAAACACAACTTATTTTCAACTGTTGTGTGATTCCAGTGCTAACTTATGGATGTGGGGTTGGAAAGCAACAGTAGCTCTAGATAAACAATTGGACAATTTTGAGAACACATGTCTTAGAAGAATACTGAATCTCCTCTGGACAGATTTCAGATCCAATTCACAAATGACAAGAGACCAAGCAAGATAATTTATCAAATTTAAAAAAAAAAAATGCAGCTGCAACTACATTGGCCAGGCATCCAGAATGGATAAGACAAGACTCCCCCATCCAGGCATCCAGAATGGATAAGACAAGACTCCCCCATCAAGCCCTGATATGGACACCTGAGGGGGGGGGGGGGGGGAGGGAAGACCAGGAGAGACCCTGTGTAGAACTATCAAGGAAGGCTCAGCTATAGGCCAACTGAACATCCAAGATCTAAAACTGGTGGCAACAAACCGCCAGGCACGGAGAGCTATGGCTGCTGCCCTATGCGATGCCTTAGGAACTTTCACCTAGTTGTTTCAGATTTTTACTACAGCCTATATGACTAAAATGAAGTAAAAACTTATCAAGTGCTTTGCCAGCTGGCATGGGCGATCATGCATCTCCTCAGCTGCAGTCTCTAACAGCATGCATCAGCTCAAATGCTGACAAAAGGCTGTAAAGAATCTTATGTTGTCTTTCTGTGTCTCTTTTACAGCATGTTCCACTTCTCATGACATGGCCAAATTATGACGGCTGCTTTATTCTTGTATTTGTGATAGTCTCCAAACCCTCACTTCTTTCAAAACATCTAGTAAGTTGTCTCCAGACCCTCACTTCTTTCAAAACATCTAGTAAGTTGTCTCCAAAGCTTCATTTCTTTCAAAACATCTAGTAAGTTGTCTTCAGACTCTCACTTCTTTCAAAACATCTAGTTAGTTGTCTCCAGACTCTCACTTCTTTCAAAACATCTAGTAAGTTGTCTCCAAACCTTCATTTCTTTCAAAACATCTAGTAAGTTGTCTCCAAACCCTCACTTCTTTCAAAACATCTAGTAAGTTGTCTCCAAAAACCCTCATTTCTTTCAAAACATCTAGTAAGTTGTCTCCAGACTCTTTCTTTCAAAACATCTAGTAAGTTGTCTCCAGACTCTCACTTCTTTCAAAACATCTAGTAAGTTGTCTCCAGACTCTCACTTCTTTCAAAACATCTAGTAAGTTGTCTCCAGACTCTCACTTCTTTCAAAACATCTAGTAAGTTGTCTCCAGACTCTCACTTCTTTCAAAACATCTAGTAAGTTGTCTCCAGACTCTCACTTCTTTCAAACCATCTAGTAAGTTGTCTCCAGACTCTCACTTCTTTCAAAACATCTAGTAAGTTGTCTCCAAACCCTCACTTCTTTGAAACCATCTAGGTTACTCATTCTGATTGTCCAAGAAATTGTAAGCATTCTTCTATAAAACCACACCTCAAGAAATTTCTTGACTTGCTTATTAATTGTACAGGATTCAAAAGCATATTTATTTAAAACTGGCTCTGTTTGGCATGCAGGAATTATTTTTCTAACTTTCCGTGATAAGAATTTCTACATTTTACAGTAAAAACTTACATCAGAAACACAAACAGCTCATATGTTACCGATTTTTCTACATACATCTGTTTATCCTCAGCTGTGTATGTGTCCTTGAGGTCCATCCTGCTAGTGGATCTTCTGGGTCTGGAGATGTTGACCAAGTCTTTTGGTTTGCTCATCTTGTTCCAAGGAGTGGCAGCTTTTATTGGTGCCCCAATTGCTGGTGAGTACAAGAGTTGCCTGCCATCGACTATAGTTTTTTAATGATTTTGACCGGTACCATCAGTGTTGGAACTCTCCGCTAGCTGCTGAAGACGGAGCACACATGGGAATGCCCTAAGTGCTGTGATGTCATTTCTTAACTCAACTATAGTTTGTGCTTGAAGGGAAGCCTCCTTGGATGGCAAAGAATTACCATGTTTCCCCGTCTTTTTTGTAAAACTGGTTAGTGAGGACTCTGGCATAGCGCTGACAATCTGACCTGATCAAACAAAACCAAACACAAACAAGAAAAGGTATTGATTTGCCACACTGGAATGGAATGTTGTATTATTCAGTTACCAACAGTTATGCTTATATAATAGAAAAGAAAATATTTTATTCCTGTCAGCCATTTGAGACAGTAAAGCTGACTTCAGTATTCCCCTGGGTGGGTTCCGGGCCTGGGTGGGTTCCGGGGGCCCCATTTTAGGCTGGACAAATAATAGACCAACTGCCTCCTCACAAGCATGTTCTGAAAGGCATCTAATTAGGTGTTTGCTAAAATCAGATAAGTTGGATTTTAATGTGCAGATTTTGCAGCTGTAAACCACAACAGTGTGCTAACCATCTTTTTAAAGATTAGCGCAGAAAAAGAAGCCTTCATTATTATCATCACTCCCTACATGGGTTCTGGAGCCCTATTGTGCCGAAAACAAGAATGGAACCACTGCTTACCCAAAAGCATGTCATAAGAGTCGACTAACTGGGAGCTTCCTTTTAAGTTGGAGCACATCTGCCTTGAAGGCAAGGAACCAAGTCTGCATGCAGATTAGTCAGATCTGTGAAACTGATGTGCATCCAACACTTAGTTTCTGGAACAGGACTAAAGTCCAGAAGTGGACAGGCAACCAGAACCTTCTGCCGGAGTTTACAGCTAATGAACGTGAAGAAGAAAGATTATCATCATATCAAGACTTTCTTAAAACAAGTCAGGGTTGTAATAAAGAACCCATTTCTATTTGCAGGTCGCCTCAGAGATACAACCGGTGATCTTAATAATTGTTTTTACTTCGCTGGCATCTTGACCCTTTGCTCTGGGGTTTTAATGTTACCGATCTCCCGACTTCACAGAAGAGCGCAGCAAAACAAGAAGTTATCTTCAGCTACGAGCAACGACAACACAGTCACCGAAACATTGAAACTGGACACACCTGAAACCCGAATCTGAACAGGTGTACAGTATTAGGTCGTCATGATTGTATTGTTTCTATTTTATTGCAAATCTCATCCATTTTTTTATGTTGCGATTCCTGTTTTTATACTCAACAAAATACATGGAAACATCATGTTCTCAGATGTATGCATCATAAAGTGGTTGCTTGTTATATACACATTCAGAATTTGGGGAAGTTTGACCTGAAAATAATTGTTCCATATTTTGAGAAAATTATTCCATGTTTTATCAAAATTAAAAACAAATCAAAGTGATTGATTCCCAGATATAATCGGCTGTAGCCCCACCCTAATTTTTTTTGCTCCTTTCTCCCCGACCCAGTGACCTATTGCTTTCTAGGCCACATATCTAGTATAATTACACACGCACACACCACACAACCTACAGCTGCTGTAGGACAGTGGCTGGACACTTTCTTCTTGGGTTTTTCTTGTTAGCATTAGTTTGTCCACTTCTGCACTTTGATCTTCTTCCAGAATTTGAATTTTGCGTGCACTTTTGTTGTACAGATCTGGATTACTTATATGCAGACTGTTGGTACCTCGCCTCAAACAAGTGCACTGTGACTTTGAAATAAAAACTCAAAAATAGTCATCTTTGTCAGGGTAATGTCAGCATCTGTGGTTTAGGGGTTGTAATTGCGATTTGTAGCTCCGAGATAACCGGTTCAATTCCAGCTGCAGCTGATAAAGCAACAAGTGGCTTTGCATTTATTTGAACAATGGTATCAAGAGCCGACATTCAAAAAGCAGTGGCAAACTACTGAACTGAAAATTGTCTAGTACAGTGTTTCCCAAACTTGTCTTAGTCGCAGCACCTTTTTTTAGTTAAATTTTTCCACGGCGCCCAAACCTAAGTAAAAAGTATGACTGTCAGAATGCTTGCTGTCCTGTTGAGACCGCAGTTGATATATACCCGTTGCATAGTCACCATTTTTGTCTTGTCCCTGTCCTTGAAAATTTGGTAAAGTGCAGCAGGAGAAGATCAAGGCCTGGGAGTCATGACCCAGGTTGGCTCACCCTCCCAAGTTGTCTGAGGTTATGGGCCAAAACAATTGTCGACGAAGGATCTTCTACTAATGATTGGTAGACTCCTGCTGTACATGCTTCCCTGTGAAGTTATTATATTACAGTAAACTCCATTGATAGTCATTATGAATATATCCATTGACAGACATCACAGGATACATCCATTGATAGATATCTTAGTGGATGCCGCTGTTTATAGTCTGTGGATGTGTCCATTGTTAGATCAGTAGATACATCCATTGATTTATATTCTAGTGGACTTATCCATTGATATATATTCTCATGGATGCATGTACTGATCAATATCCCAGCATTAGTGATAAACTGTCAGTGTAAGTTTCTCGTTCATTTTATTTCATGTCTCTTTATTCAGTTTGATATACAGTCTAAGTGTGTCTGCTAGGTTTACATTTTTTTAAATTTCCAGATTAGATTTTTTTTTTTAAATAGAATGGAATACTTTAAATAGCCTTTTACTTGATAGATGAATATTTTTTTTCTTTTTTGAAGCTGTATATTTTTTCACTTTAATTCAACAAATTGATAAATTGTTTAGTTGTCACAAAGATTTATGTTCATTGTAGCAAATTTAAATGTCTTAGTTTATTCTAATAGATTTGTGCTCTGAATCATAGACCCCCCCCCCCCCCCCCCCCCCCCCAGATGGCAGATATTTGTCTAGTTTCTCAAGATAGGTATACCTTTGTGGGGTGCAATTTTTTATTTGAAGCCCTGGCTTTTGCCGGGGTCTGAAATATAGTTGGGCCACAATTGTGGCCATAACGGCTGAAAAGGGTTTCTGGTACCTCTCCACAGGTGATCCTCATCTGCATGGTGGGACTTTTGTGTCACCTGGTGTTTATCGCTTGTGTGATGTCCTGGTGGGGTACAACAAGCAAGCAAGTTAAAGATAGTATTATTGCAGGTTGCTTAGAGATTTGGACAGAAGTAAGATCAAAGAACAAATTGCTAATGTTGTTAGTGTTTGTTGGTTGGTTAGTATAGGTTGATTATTGGTTGATTGGTTAGTTAATTTTGATTGATTGGTGAGTTTATATTGGTTGTTTGTTTGAATCTCTTCTAGGAAGATTGTTTTGCCATTCACATTGTCTGAGCTTAAGAATATTCAGAAATCTGTCAAATGTTGAAAACTGGAATCAAAGCAACATGTCTGCAGAGAAACTGGTTTTTAAATTTCATAGTTCTCGAGAACTGAGGTTTAATTTTAATGGCAGGCAGTTTGTTTTTTTCAAATAGTTGTGGTTTTTTAATGATGGTATGAGAGTGTGTTGAAGAGCTTGGGGCCTCACCACATAGTATTCCCAAAGAGTGGGCACTGTAGCCATTTTTCATTGTAAGTTTGTACAGGATGTACAGATAACTTATTTAAATGGGAAATTGTCAGAATATGCTTGTTTCATCATAAAGGTGATGGCCTCTTGGATTTAGTAGCTTCTGATCCATCTTGCCTGTAGCCTTGTACATTTGTTAGTTGTCTGGTGTTTCTTCTTTGTCCTTTATAAAAACCAGTCAATATGCACTTCATCTTCTCATGAGAATAGTGGTTGGGGGGGGGGGGTGCCTTGGTTTTGCCTGGTGGCAAGGTACTTGATGAATATCCAGTAATTTTATGTGAAAGAAATGTGAAAATAGAAACATGGTGTTTAAAAAATTAATATAAGTATTGTGAAGCTGCACGGTTTTGATAGGTGTGGTTTTTATCTACATGACAGAAATTAAGTCAACAGTTTGGCTTGTAAGATTTGGCTTTGTAATCTTTTCCATATCATGGATGGAGTCCGGTTCAGTACCTTTAGTCTCTTTTATGAAAATTCACCTTTGGGTTTCTCTTTCATGTTCTAATTTCCTCCGTACATTTATTTCCCATTCCAGTGCTTGTTTAGTGATTCTGTCTACTTCTCTGGATGTGCCCAATATATTGCCATCTTCTTGGTCTTTAAACTGTTTATACCTGTGATTGCCCAGACATTTCTATTTCTGCTTGAATTCGTCCTATTTCATGTTCATCAGTTTCCCCAGGCACCTGTTTTTGAATGCATTCAACTTTTGTTCCATATCTTGAGAGGTTCTCCAACTGTGACTGGCTTATATTGAGACTGACATAACCTTAGAGTTGAAAATACATTACTTGGTTTTAAAACATTAATTTAGTGTTTAATATTTTGTTCAGAACTTTTAAAATCTGCTGTTGCCTTGCCGGTGCCTTGCCGGTGCCTATCATAATTTCTCACTTTTTGTTTCGTGGGCAATCTGAAATGCTGCCTGTTTTGTTAGGTGTTTCAACCAAACAAAACAAAAACAAAGCAATTCTACACTGGCTTGCCTACAAAGAAAAAAAAAAACAAAAAAAATCTGAAATTTAATTTCAAATATAATTACTTTTGTCACAAGAGTACCTTCATGTCCTCGAGTCTCCTCTGACACAAAGTTCATCGTTTTGGCAAGGACAGAGATTAATGAATATCACAGAATCATGAATACTATAAATATATAGTCAGTCTTCATGTGGTTTTAGGGCTCTATTTTATTTTTAAAAATAGACCCACTCCCCCCCCCCCCCCCCCCCCCATCTCCACCCCACTACAAGCACGTCATTAAAGGTGACAAATTAGAGGTGTTGCCTTTGAAGACGTAGTTCACCTGCCTGAGGCGAGGAACCAGCAGTCTGCATACAGATGAGCGACATCTCTAAAATGGAAATGCATGCAAAATGCAAGTTCTGAAACAAAACAAAATTTCAGAAGTGGACAAACAACCAGAACTTGTCGAAATTTACAGCTGGTGACTGCAAAGATTTAGTGGGTAATTTTGTTTCTGCTTTTGAAATGATCCTTGTTTGGTGACCTACTGGACGTGCACTTCATTTGGGTTTTAAAGATTATTTGACTGGGCTATTTCTAGTTTTTCACCTTTATCTGAGTTGACTAGACACGTCATTTCCTACCTGAGTGTAAAAGTCCCCACCAGCCACACTGTAAATTATACATCTTTTTAGGGTTGAAAGTGAACTGGATTTCCTAAGCTCCAAGTTTGGCCTGTTTTTTTTTTTAGCAGCCAAATATCAGCCATAACATAACACAGAATGAAAATGTAATAATTTTGAACCGGTTTCTTCTGTATTAACTGGTTTTGAACTCTGTGAAAAGCTCTGGTTGGTTGTCTGTGTCTGGACTGTGTCCTTGTTCCGTGGCTCAGATGTTGCCGCCCCATCCATTTCCCAGATCTGTGTATTGGTTCCTGAGCTCTCAGGAAGGTACACTCAGAACTTCGAAGTAAATGATCCTATCTACATTGGCCAGGCCCCTGGTAGGAAACCTGTTGTTCAAATGACTATCTAGATAGGACTTGACCAGTATGAGATCTGCTTTTGGTGCACCACCTCATGTGGTGATGCAGCTGGGCACCCCATCAGATCAGTTGAAGCTGTTGGCGAGAATGAGACTATCATTTCAAAGTGCGCTTTGTGGTGAAGTGGTCATGCCATTTGCCTCGCGCTCTGAAGGTTGTGGGTTCTTTTTATGACTCCATCATTCAGTTCATGAGTAAAATTGCTCCGGAGATCCCTGGGGTGCTGGAGCTAGAGTACATTCTTTATGTGATGCGTTCGGCAGGCGGCTAGCCGTTCTGCCAAGAGAGACTGAGCCATAAGGGATAAAATCTGGCATGGTGAAGTCGGTCCTCTCACCTTTAACCTTTAAGTATGCTTTGTTACATGTGGAAGAAAATGGTGGGGGATTGTTCATAATTTAAACTTTGATAATTTCACTTCATATTAGTGGGAGCTGCTGTGATGTTAGCGGTTAGACACTCGCCTGCCTATCAGAAAGCCATCCACAGGTTTAGGTCCTGATGGAGGCGGGCTTGTTCCAGAAATGACCTCGACTCCTAGGTCAACCCAGCCTTAAGTGGGTACCAAGTATTGTCCTGGGAAGTAAAGGCGGCTGACGTTATATTGACCACATTACCCACCGAATGCTGATTGGTCTATAAATTATAGGTCCAGCCCTGTATACCCAAAATGCCTGAAGGTGTGTTAAAGGGACTTTTACTTCACTTTGTATTAGGACAAACTGTTTCCCCGAAAACAAAACCCCTCCCCGAAAATAATTCCTAGCTTGATTTTCAGGGTGCTTTTATTATACGCCCTACGACAAAAATAAGCCCTTAAGATCATCAGAGTGAGAAACAATTCCACTGAAAAAAGGCCCAGTTTATTTTTTAAGCAAAAATTACTATGAGACCCTTTATTTTTGGGAAAGCATTTTTCAGTATTCAGAAACTGAAACTATGCATTTAAAATATCTACGTGTTTTTTTAAACACCCTGTGCACCACTTAAGTTTTATAATTTTAGTAAATGGGACATGATATTGTGATTTTATTGCCTGGTGCAAATGTGTATCCCTTATGAAACTATTATTGTCATTTTACACAAGACTGGTGCTATCTTTGTCTATTAATAATTATGTGCCTATCGCATTTGTTCCCTGTACATGTTTTTTATATTTTTGTCTTATCTATGTTAATACGTGTTAAATCATCACTAATGGCATCATACAATGGATGGGGCATGGAGAGAATGGCAGATAATTGAGACAAAAACTGCACACACACAAAAGTGAACTTTTCAAGTCCCATACATGCATTTAGTTTGCTCATCTTTTTTTAAAGTAATAGTTGCTTAGAGTAATACATGTTTGGATAAGAAGGGGTTGAACTATCACTGGGGAGAACAAGAGCTGAAGTACCAGTTGGGACAGACGGGGTTAAAGTTGGTGTTTCCCAACTTTTTGTTTTTGTTTTTTGTGTGCCATGCCCCTCCTAAGCCTTTCAAAAATTCTGCAGACACTTGGAGTCAGCAACTGGAAAGTGAGGGCCAGTCACAGAGATGAATAAAGACATGTGATGTCTACAGTAATGAACCTCAAGGGCTTCAAATGCTGTAGAATGTTAGTTCATAGCTGACCACACACTTTATAAAGCATGCAGTTGGCCCTGAAGCCTTACCCAGCTAGGGCTATAGCCAATAAAAGATGCTTGATCAAAATTTTTAGGTCGGACGTAGCCAGGATATGACCTCATTAGAGTAGAGGGGTGGTCCGACTTATGTAACAACTCTGAGAGGAAGAAAGTCACTCTGAGGCCCAGGAACCATTTGATGTGATGCCTAAAAAGGTTACTGAAGTTTTCAAATATGGGATACTTTATAATCTGTAAATAAATTATAAATAATGGTGGATTATTAACTAGGGGATTTTTATGTATACAGCTGTCACACAGAGCCTCATTTGTGTGACCTGTCTAAGAAGACTGGTCACCAACCTACAAATCAGGCACAGCAAACAGCATCATCAGTTCCTAATTGTTCACATCTAGCACTCAAACCTCTACATTAATGTTGCTGCTTTTTGAACAGTCTCCACAGCAAGAGACATCTTGTGTTGGTTTGGTTAAGCATGCACTGCGCACATGATTTTTACTGAAATAATTGGATGTGTTTAGCCAAAAGGTGCTGTAAACCACAACACATTCCAGCAACCCATTAATGCAGATGAAGTAAAAGAAGCAGCAACAGCATACATGATGCATGTGGCTAGCAGTCTGAGTATCCAACACTCAGCTTTCGAGTGTTGGAATCTGCTTCCTTGGCCTTCTCTTGGAATTATCTAGGTTTACCTGTGAGGCATCCTCAGCCTTTTTTTTTTTTTTTTTTTTTTTTTTTTTTTTTTTTTTTTGAATTATCCAGATCTTTTCCCATGTAGATTTTGGGGCCTCATTTTAGGTGATGAAGGAATAGACCCATTGTCCCACGTCTCAGACCCATTGTCCCACGTCTCATTCTGTGTTCACCGCCTGTAAGCTCCGGCGGAAAGTCCTGGCTGTTCATCCATTTGGACTTTGACTTAGTGCCAGGGCCTGAGTTTTGCATGTACATCCCTTTTACTGGATTATTTGTGTAGTCAGTTGTTCCTTGCTGTTTGAGCACATGCACTCCAGCTTCTAAGGAAGCTCCCAGCTAGTTGACTCCTATGACATGCTTGTTGGGGAGGCAGGGGATCTATTCTTGCATTCCTCACAATGGGACACTGGAAAACACTTGGGGAATAACCCCGCTAACAAGCATGTCATAGGTGGTGGTATTTCTATGGGTTTCCTTCAAAGTGGAAGTTATCGGCTTGAGAGACAAGGATTCAACAATCTTCATAGAGATCAGTCAGATATTTTATAAAGGTAAAAATAGTCAGGAGATGTGAACCAGCGTCATTGCACACGGTTATAAACCATATGTGCTCTACCAACAGTATGGACAGTGATAAGAAACTGTCCGCCTGTGTCGCTGGCCGCACGCAACTCCGTAGCTACAGCGACGTTCTTCCATTTACCCCAGAGTGTTAAATATGGTACCCATTACCTAGAGGCTGCGTGAACCCCGGGAACCATCTGGTTTTGAACACCAGCTGTGGGCTGCAGCAAGTTGCAGCTGGATTTTAAGTGTGTCCTGTCGAATGCGTTAACATGGCCCAGTTGGATATTTTAAATGGACATGCACGCTAAACTCAGGTCCCCAACAAAAAACCTCAACTTTATAATGCATTCCTTTTTGAGATTATAATATTTAGATTATAATATTTATCAGTTGTAATATGTCCTTCAGTGTAACTTTGAAAACTATGTCATTGGCAGCCCTTTGGAAAAATACAAGGGTTCCCTATATCTTGGTTAACTGGGAACCAGTTAGATTTTCCTATAAAACGGAGGTTGATTTGCAACAAAACAGCGTTTCCACCATCTTTGACTGCAAACCAAAATCAATTTTTTTCAGTTGCTTGCAATCTTGACACCACTTACCCCTTGTCTTTTAACTCTTTCGGTAACAAGCATATGTTGTTTTAAGTCTTCCTGAGTTGAGATGATTCTAGATCTGACATCACAGTACTTAGGGCATTCCCATAAGTGCTCTGTCCCCATCTTCAGCACCCAGCGCAGATTTCCAGTACTAGTGCCAGTAGCAGGCTGATATACGTCTGTCTTGCTTCCTAACTTTTCCCTTTATTACCTAGAATAACAATCGATTCTGAAAGGGGCTCAAATAATACTATGGAATAAAATGAGTTCAAGTACAAATAATACAGTATGTTAATGTAACAGCCGGATGAATGAAGAATTAAAAAAAAAAGTTTCTAATTGGGGAATAACAAACTTATGGTAAATTGTATGGTATTTGACTTCATTTTTCTGCCATTTTTGCTTCCATTTTTGCACCAGATCACTGTGGTACTTTGCACCATTCAACTCATAACTTTTTTTTTTTGTACAGTCAGTGGCAGTAAATTCATTTTGTTGTAAATCTGTAACATATTTTATTTTTGACTTGTAATTATCCTCCAAATGTTTGTTATATTTTTGTAAGCTGTTTCTGGCTGTTATTGATTGTTGTTACGTATGGATTTGATGGGCTCATAACCCATCATCATCAAGTGGCATGCCAACTGACATGGACAATCCTGCCTCTCCACAACTCATTGTCTACTAATATCTGCTCATCTGTCCATGCCACGATGTGACACTATTTTGATAATTTTCTCACTTCACCTTTCCCTCAGCTCATCTTTCCTTGCCACAATGTGACACTATTTTGATAATCTTCTCACTTCACCTTTCCCTCAGCTCATCTTTCCTTGCCACAATGTGACACTATTTTGATAATCTTCTCACTTCACCTTTCCCTCAGCTCATCTTTCCATGCCACAATGTGACACTATTTTGATAATTTTCTCACTTCACCTTTCCCTCAGCTCATCTGTCCATGCCACGATGTGACACTATTTTGATAATTTTCTCACTTCACCTTTCCCTCAGCTCATCTTTCCATGCCACAATGTGACACTATTTTGATAATTTTCTTACTTGGCCATCCCCTCATCTTTCCATGCCGGGATGTGACACTTATTTTAATTTTCATTTTGCCTTCTATTTTTCTTTTCATATTTCATTATGGTATCTATTCCCCCCCCCCCCCCCCCCACACATTCGCCAGCTGTAAACTATGGCAGAAAGCTCTTGTTGTTCATCCTCCTCTGGACTTTAGTCTTGTTCCAGAACCTGAGTGTTGTAGGCATATCCATTTTGCAGGCCTAACTTATTTATATGCAGATTGTTGGTTCCTTGCATCTCAAGCAGATGCACTCTGACTTTGAAGGAAGCATCTCTGAGTGTTCATCAGAGCTGTCCCAGGCACCACAGCACATTCAGTGTTTCCCCTAAAATAGGACCTTACCCTAAAATAGGCCCTAGCATGATTAGTAAGATGCTGCTGATATAAGCCCTACCTCAGATACACTTGTAAGAGTGATAAAGCCTGCTGCAGGGTTTGTTCATTAACTTAGCAACTCGGGATGGAATCTGCCCGAGCGACAAGGAACAGATAACTACACACAAGAAAGTCAGTAAAATGTACACGCAAGACTCAGGGCCCTGATACAAAGCCAAAGTCCAAATGCATGAACAACCAGGACTTTCTGCTGAGGCAAACAGCCGGTGAACAAAGTAGAAGAAAAGGAATTCAGTGTGTAGGGAAAATAATGAGAAATGTCCCGATATCTCAAAATGTTATTTTATTTGTAAAAATTATCACTGCAAGACAGTATATTTATTTAAATTGAATGTTTATGTACCTGTCATTTTATTTCCATTGTAATCTCATTTTATGTATTTGAATTTTTTGTTGTTGTTGTTGCTTAGATGGTTTTTGTTTTATTACATTGTCATTTGTCTTTATCACAAGAAAATCCTTATTTCATTTTATGGCAGCCTAGTTTATATTTTTAACTGCATCTTTTGTGTGTGTCATTTTTGCATCATTGCCATACCATATTTTTTATGTCAAGTCTTATGTTGTCTCAATTTGTCAATTTCATTACTATGCCATTTGTATTTCTTATAATTCCTTAAATTGTCATTTGATCTCACCATCATGCCATTTTAGTTGATTAAATATGCATTTGTTTCATTATTACAATGCTACTCACATCCCTGTTTTTTTTATCATTTTGTTTTTATTACATCATCACATCAGTTCTGTCTTTATTTCAAGTCTGTATTGCTTCACTCTTCTTCTCCTCCTGCTCCTTCTTTTTCTTCCTCCTCCTCCAGTTACTTATCGAGTGTTGTAGGAAGTTGTAAGGAACTTCTGTATGCCCTGTCTAATGCTTTGCATAAGTTGATCTTCATTTTTTTAGGCTTCTCCTGGTGCCTAATTCCACATTTTGCATTGTCTTCCTCTTGCTGTGTTCATTATATTGCTTTCTTTAGCTTGGCCTTTTGTGGCAACTGGTGCCAGAGCATTCTTGTCAAATGGCTAAACTCTCACCTATTGCTCTTTAATAAACTCTGACTGTATTGCATCGTTATGTCTTTATCTCAATACTGTTTCCTTGTTTTATCATCAGGTCTTTATTACATTGTCTTTATTTCACCACCACCTATGATTTTATATCATCACAGCCATGTCTTTATATTATTACCCATGTCTTTATTTCATTGTCTTTATTATATACCATTATGTATGTTTTAATTATATGTCTTCATTTCTGTGTCTTTTGTTTCCTTGATTACATCATATCTTTATTACATCATTATGCTTTTATTTTGATACTGTTTCCTTATGTCTTGACCATCATTTTGTCTTTATTACATCATTATGAATTCATTTCAGTACTACGTTTGTGTTTCCTCATCGTATCTTGATTATATCATTCTGTTTAAAAAAAATTTTTATGTCTTCATTTCGGTAGCTGTGTCTGTTTCCTTAGGGTGTCTTGATTACGTCTTTTTTGTATCATTTTGTCTTCATTTTGGTACTGTTTCCTTGTCTTTTTTATATCGTCTTAATTTTGGTACCATGTTTCCTCATGTCTTGATAAGATCATTATGCCTATAACGTTATGCCTTCATTTCAATATGTGTTTCCTTATGTCTTGTTTTTTTTTTTAAATCGTGTCATTTTGGTACTATGTTTCCTTTGTCTTTTTTATATCATTGTCTTAATTTTGGTACTATGTTTCCTCATCATGTCTTGATTGTCTTTTTTATATCATAATGTCTTCATTTCAGTACCGTCTTTGTTTCTTCATCATGCCTACATATTGTCTTTATTTCGTAACTGCCCATAACTTGGGATCCACTGTAGTCTAGTAGCTAGACACTTGCCTGGCAGCTCAAAGGTTTTGAGTTTGATCTACATCAGGTGGATTTGAAAACTCAAATTACCCAGGTCAGCCCAGCCTAAAATGGATACCAAGTGTCTTAGAAAGTAAACATACCAGGCATGATGCTGATCATATTATTTTTTTATCATTTGGTCTATAAAAAATAAATCTGGCATCGTATGCCCAAAAAATAAATCTGACATCGTATGCCCAATGTGCCATAGGCGTAAAATAGGACTTTTACCCCTTTTTTTTTTTTTTCAAACTGTCTTTATTTTATCACATGATATTATTAAATCCCCACAACGTTGTCACTTGTTTCATTTTACAACAGTCATGCTATAAATAAAAGTAATGTATACTATTGAAGGTGATGTATAAAAACTTGAAAGTAATGTGCAACTTTCTTTTCTATTTGGACTTGTTGATGAGACATCTCTGCATTGTTAATGTGTACATTACATCAAGTATTACACCTGATCTTGGCTTCAGCATTTTGTTTTTTTAATAGTACAACTCATAGTTCTTTGTCGTCAGTGTAACATTTTCCTTCTTCTTTCTTCATCTTTCTTCTTTCTTCTTCGTGTTCGCAGGCTGTAAACTCTGGCGGGACAACGGAAAGTTATGGTTCTGTTTACCTCTTGACCTTAGTCTAGTTCCAGATCTGAGAGTTGGGTGAACATCCGTTTTACAGATCTGACTTATTTGTACGCAGACTGTTGGTTCACTACCCGGTTGAGCATCCACCAGGTGCAAACCCCCAGAAACCCTGTTTACCGCAAGGTTACATTAGGACCCATGGTGGTTACCAAGTAACCTGAAGTCCAGATAGGGTCGAATAAATGTTGTCAAAGTGGGATAGAATGGGTTACTGGAGGGCTTTTATCTGGTGGAACGCTGCAATGGCGTCTTTGTATGCACCCCCTCTCTCTCCAATGACATTGTATTATAGTGATGATGTATTATAGTGATGAGTACCAGCAACATTTTAGACACTGAGTACCGTCACTTTTTTTTTTTCTTCTACACTAGCTCGAGTTAACGCAGCTGAGATGGACCACTGAACAATCTAAATAGTGACAGTGAAATTTGTGACAATTGCTATATACTTTTTTCAGGTGAACGAAAGAATGCACTCGACAAGTGGGACAT
Source organism: Candidula unifasciata (assembly GCA_905116865.2). Lineage (NCBI taxonomy): Eukaryota > Metazoa > Mollusca > Gastropoda > Stylommatophora > Geomitridae > Candidula > Candidula unifasciata. The sequence goes on from CAJHNH020000580.1 coordinate 733,410, forward strand.
TATTATACACTATATTACCCCGAGTGGGCTGCAGGGCCCCATTGTGAACAGAAGTATAGACGCACTGCAAACCCAAAAGCATGTAAGTGGACTAATTCGGAGTTACTTTGGAAGTCTGAGTGCATCTACCTGGGAGGTGAGGAACCAACAGTATGCATACAGTCAGACCTGTAAAACTGATATACACACAGTACTCATGGGCCACTTAAACTTCCAAGACCTACAACAGATTGCAATGGAGAGTCATGACCTCTGCCCTATGTGCCGCACTCGACACAAGAGGAAAGACTAACTCAGGCTCTGGAACAGGACTACAAACTAGAACTTACTGCCTTAGGTTACAGCCGGTGAACGCAAAGAAATTATATTGAGTATTGCAGTTTAGCAAGGCTCCAGTTCCCCCTTCCCCCACCCCCCTCCTTTTTAGACATTTGTTGGGGGGGGGGGAAGATATTAGGGCACACCACTTCGGTTGTGAAGTGTTCCCTGACGATGGAAGTAACCACGGTATTTACGTCATATTATGCTATCAGTCAGCGTCACTGTTTATTGGCCATGCCTATGCGTGGTCAGTCCTCCAATGCAGCAGCCACTCAGAGATAACTAATTGTCCCCATTAGAGGTTTATATCGTTTCCTAACTTAGCATCGAAGGAGGCATATAGGGCACCACAGTGTGTGTGTAGGGGGAGGGGGGCGCCTCAAAGGGGCCAGATGCACCCATGGCCAGATTTAGTCTGTATGGGTCTCTACACTATACAACAGGTTTTCAACTTATGGGTTGCGACCCTTTTTTAATTTCAGAAAAATATATAATATAGACGCCATTTAACAAATGCGGTTTTTAATTTTTACCAAAAGAAAGTTTTTTTTTTTTTAAAATAACAGAAAATATATAATCCTTTCAAAATCTCTAAGTTACAACTTACAACCTTTTCTCACGGAACTGAAATCCATATTTAAAATGGTAAAAGTATGCCCATGACATATTTGTAGAAGTTTTCGCCAAAGATAAAATCGAGGAGAATAATCAACTTTTTCACTAAGGGAATAATAACTCCAACATGGTAATGACACAATGTTAGTAAGATTGTCTAATTATTCATAGTACAGTCCATCACAACATAACCCAAATCAAAGCAATATGTAAAACAATACACATAACATATCGGCAATTTAAATAATCAAGCGATAGATGAATATACAATCACAAATATATATCGGATAAATCCATAAACACGATATATCCCAATTAATTATAACCCTGAGGGATAAACAGGTTATTGTTGAAAAATTGCTACCAAAAAAAAATCAGAATTTTCGGAGTGGGAAGAGGGAGGCCCTTGCAAATTGCGAGGCCCTGAGCTGTCGCTTTATTTAGCTTATGCTGAAATCCAGCACTGACTTAAACCCCACCCCCCCCCCACACACACACAAATTTTTTTCCCAACCACATATTCTATTTAGTGGAGTTATTATGTTATTTATCTCGTAGCCAGGCATAGGACACTTCATAATCAACCGTAGGCCAGGGGTGAATTGGTGCCCTGATATATAGGCCTATGCGTCAAACGGTTGAGCGAAGTTTCTGGAATTTGCTTGTTTCGGATTCTAATCCTTTGTTTTACTGTTATAATTCATATAGACAGGGTTATAAAAAACAGCAAGTTAAACGGGTGGTCGACAAACAAGAAGACTACGAGGGTAGCCAAAGGAGAAGAATAAACTAACACAGAACTGGTGTCGTCAGCTGCTACACGCTAAGGGATTTACTGAGGAGGGGATCCGAGCACTTATGGAATGAGTGGTTCGACTTGTATTTAGGATAGTCTGTCGAATAACTAACTAACTAAGGACAGGGCTATATTACTGGAGACCCACGAGCCAAATGTGGCCCGCTGAGGCCTAGCGACTGGCCCGCTGAGCATTGCCGTGTGTATTTTATGATTTATCTCTCTATGCTGGAGCTCAGGGCACCTGATCTGTAACGATCCCCATTTTTTAAATTTTGGCCCCTGTGTCAAACTAAGTTGAATTGATTTATTAAGATAGTAATCACTGAAAAGAACATCCACTTACTCATTATTCGCAGACATTGTATCTATAATTTAACTTTATTGAAAGCTACAGGGCCTCGGTAGCGCAGTAGGTAGCGCGTCAGTCTCATAATCCAAATGTCTAATCGAGCGATCTGAAGGTCGTGAGTTCGATCCTCACCCGGGGCAAATTTTTTTAAAAAATGATTTTCCTTTTTTTTAGTGTCTAATATATTTTTTTTTCTTTCTTTCAAAAATGTCTTGCGTTCAACAATGTTAATCTGATTATTTCAAATATGTCATGTTAACAATGTTAATCTAGCTCGCTTCCATCCGCATCCTCCTGCTCATTTACATCCCTTTCTCCTTCCTGTGTCTAGATGCAGCAGACATTTATTTGCTTATCATCTGTTTAAGTCTTTCTCTGTGTATTACCGTAGCGCTGACAAAAAGTGATACATAAGGAAAAGATATCAGTAACCGTACTGTTGCTTGCCGCCATGGAAACAAAAAGTGTTTTAACTCCTTATATCCTTAGAAGTTCTACTTTGAAGTGGCGAATATATGAGTGCCTACCACACCCCAACTATGAAATAGAAGGAGTTGAACTAACAATTCAGACTAATGAGTTAATGTCTCTCGTTGTTTTCTAACCTTTGACCTGTCTGGCTGGAAGGCCCTGGTGGAAGTTGTGCTAACGACGACAGAGCTCCAATAGTCACTGAGAAGAAATAATAATAATTATTATTATAATAACAATTACAGTAACGCCTCGTTAACGTGAATTCCATAGGACCGAAAAATCTCTGGTTCGTGTAAAAAAAAATGCTGGTTAAGCAGACTCAGATTAATCCATCACTGAAGGGACCAACATTGTGTTTATGTTAACAGAGTGTACTTTTTTAATCGAGTTCGTGTTAACGAAATTTTACTGTGTCATTATTATTATTATTATTAATATTTTTCTTTTCTCTCCTGCCTTTCTATCCCACAATGGAGCATAGGCCCTCAACCAACTGACGCCAAGTTGTTCCATCCTTTGCTATCACATGCAGGTCTCCCCATGTAATCCCCATCTTTTTAAATTTACTCTCTAGCTCCCTTCTCCGTGTGTTTTTTGGCCTTCCTTTATTCCCATGCACCTGTGGGTTCAAACGCAAATACATTCTAGTTTTACTGTTCTCCGGTTTTATCAGTGTGTGTCCCATCCAACGCCAGCGTCTTTTCTTTACCTCTTGGTCCACTGGAGCTTGCTTAGTTCTCTCACAAAGCTCTACATTAGTTATTCTATTATACCATTTAATTCCCTATGTTTTTGTTTTTTTTTAAATCGATCACGGGCTGTGAATTCCAGTGGAAGGTCCCGGTTAATCGTCCGCTTGGACTTTTGGCTTTCACCTGGACCTGTTATTTGCGTGTACAACCGTTTTTCATTTCACTGCCTCATGGGCAGCTGTACTCCGACTTCGAGGCCTATTTCTAGGGTGACTGTGGCCATTGTTTTGTGTGGGTCGAGACATTGCCTGATTTGTGTGGTGTCCACTTTGTCTCCTTCGCCGCAGGTATTGCCCCCGAAGTACCCCTTTGGGGCAGCCCCCTGTGGAACAGTTAGCCCTCAAGGGAAGGCAGGGGCAGATCATGGGCATTCCCCGCCATCCAAGGAGGCTTCCATGCATGCAAAGCCGGCACATGGCGCTCTGGTTCTGGGCTCACCCAAGGAATCGTCACGTCCTGCACATGCCTGCTTAACCTCACAACCGTATCAGGCCTCCCGCTCGACAGGGGCTGCGCCCTCTGGAAGTCAGCGGGGAGCAGCCCGTGGGTTTTGGACTAATGTGACCAACAGATAGGTACATTCTTTTTTCTTCGCACGTTAGATTTCTTTGACGAGCCGTTAGCCCGACAGAATTTTACGTCCTGCATCAGGCATATCGTTATCAGTTTTGTCCCAACACTCGGGCGAGTGGGGTCTTTGGGTGTGGACATTCGGTCTTTTTCAGTTCAATACAAATGTTGATGGTCAGATTTTGATCCGTATGATCTAGTTTTGTCGGACATTTAGGCTTAGCTATCCGATGGATGGTTGCTGTTGTGGTGTACCTCAGCGCGGTGACGACGACACTGAGGGTTAACCGAGGATGTACATGAATGGCCAGCCTATGGATGGTTGCTGTTGTGGTGTACCTCAGCGCGGTGACGACGACACTGAGATTTAACCGAGGATGTACAAGGATGGCCAGCCTATGGATGGTTGCTGTTGTGGTGTACCTCAGCGCGGTGACGACGACACTGAGGGTTAACGGAGGATGTACCAGGATGGCCAGCCTATGGATGGTTGCTGTTGTGGTGTACCTCAGCGCGGTGACGACGACACTGAGGGTTAACAGAGGATGTGCAGTGAACAATGTTCTCTTTACTCCGCAGTCTTTTAACCAAGGGTTGTAATTTTGGCTGTACGTTTGGCAAACCTACTCATGTTCCTAATGAGTTTTGATAACATTTTTCACCCAAGCGTTTGGGGGGCGGGCTGATGAGAGCCACAAGGACACATCACCTCTGGGGGCCGCCGAACTCCGAGATCCCCTGACAGCTCTGTTAATGCTCATTTGAGACATTATCCGTGGCGCACGACGAGGACGTGCTGTAGGGGTCTTGCGTGAGGTTCCGTACAACCAGGATAGTAAAGGACTGGCGCCCGAGTGACGTATGGAGTATCTCCTTATACACATCATGTTGGACTTAACTTCCCCTCACGCCTGTGACATAAATAACCGCGCCACATTCCCTATGTTCTGCGCAGGCATCAGTTAATGAATGTCTGTAGTTTATTAATTATTTCTTTAGTTGTTCTCCATGTTTCCGCCCCATATAAAAGTACCGATTTGACATAAGAATTAAAAAAATTTAGTTTAGTATTTCTTTTAATTTCTTTTGACTACAAATTCCCTAGTGCTATGAAAGCTCCTCTTGCCTTTTGTATTCTTATTTTAATATCTCTATCAGTTCCCCATCGTTATCTACATTACTGCCCAAATAGGTGTACGACTCCACGTCTTGGAGTTTCTACTATTTGTACCTGGGGGATACTCACCCGAATAGTGACTGTTCAGGTCACCCAATCGCTCAGTATGCGGTCCTAGAGGATTCTCCTTCTTGTTTCTTTTTTGCATTCCCTGACTGTAAACTCCGGCAGAAAGTTTTGTTTGTTTGTCTACCTGTGGACTTCAGTCTTGTTCTAGAACTGAGTGTTGTGTGCAGACCCGTTTCATAGATCGTACTTACTGTATGCAGATTGTTGATGCATGGCTTCTCAGGCATACGCACTCCGACTTTGAAGGCAGCCCCCACTTAGTCGACTCTTACGACATGCTATTTGGGGGGGGGGGGGGGCAAGGGTCTATTCTTGTTTTCCCCAAAAATGGGGCCCCGGAACCCACACGGGGACAAGTGGGGTTCAACTTCATTCACTCACGCTGATGCTCGACGCTCAGAGGAAACGCAAGACAGGCGTATAATCAGAATGATACTGGTATCCTTTCTCTGAGCTGGCTGCTGAAGTTGGGGATGGGGCGCTTATTGGAATGCCCCGAGTGGTTTCATGTTGGTTCTTTAATCAGCTCAACTCACTAACTCCAACAATATGTATACTTCATAGGCTAACACTCTTCACAGGGGCGCCACGGCCGTTCCTTGACAATTGTATAGGGGCGGGGAAGAGGGGGATGGCTTTAATGGGTACAAGTCTTTCTTTTTAAGTGTGCAATAATAATAAGCCATAAGGGCCAACATAAACATATCAACGGAATCGCTATATAGATTATTTAATAAAGTCTGTAAGACAGAAGAAATATCAGCAGACCGGAGAAAAGGATATCTTGTGAAATTGTCCCAAAAAAGGTGATCTACAAGAGTATGAAAACTATAGAGGAATTATGTTGCTGTCAGTTCCTGGGAAAAATATTAAGTATAATTATTTTGGAAAGATTAAAAGATAATATTGATAAAAAGCTAAGATATGAACAGGCAGATTTTCGGCCAAACAGACCCTGAACTGGATCTTTAGCATGTGATAACCAAATAATCATTTTTTTTTACTGTCCTAAAAATACAATTTAAACGACCACTAATATAAACTCACAAATACATGTTACGTGTTCTAAAGTCGGCAAACCAGACTATCTCTATATCTGTGCAGACAATGATTGCGACATTAACTATATTAGAATCGTGCGATTTCTATTGTTTTTTCCCCCCAAGAACCTTCGATGAGGGAGAGAGTAGAAGGTAGAATTTTTCTTGGGGGGGGGGGGGGGGGGGGGCATCGGAGACTATCTCTGTATCCGGGCAGACAATGATTGCGACAGTAACCAGATTAGACACGTGTCATTTCTTTTTTCTTTCTTTTCCATTTAGTCAAACTATGCCACAGCAACAGCTAGTAGATTATAAAAAAGCATTTGACAGCATCGATAGGTAATCTCTCTGGAAATTGATGTGGCACTAGGGAATCCCAGAGAAAATGTTCATCTTAGTAAAGGCAACATATAAAGACATAAAATGACGAGTTCTTCGTGAGGGAAAGCTAACAGATACATTTTAAATAAAAACAGGTGTGCGACAAGGATGTCTTTTTCACCTCTCCTATTTTTACGGATTATGAAAACAGTAACTGTTGACACCAAGAATGGAATTCAGTGGACCCTACAAAACAGTTTGATGATCTGGACTTCGCTGATTTTTATCTTCTGTCACATTCACGGAATCAGATGCAAGATAAATTAAATATACTTGATGCGAGATCACAGCAGCTAAGTTTGAAAATCCATAAAGGAAAGACAAAGATAATAATAAAAAATCAGGCAAATAGTAATGCGGTTTCTCTTAATGTGCCGCTACTCTGAGATATGACTGCTTGCAGAACTTTGAGCCTGATTGCAGTAGTAGGCAGTGCAAGTAACTACCGCATACATAATACCGGGGTATCTCTTGAACATAAAAGAATTACCCCCCCCCCCCCCATAGCTTCCTTATGTATGTGTTCAAGATTTATCAGCTGACTCTTTGATATGGTAAGCACTCCAAGTCTATAATCTATCATCGACAGGATACAAAATACCACATTAGCTATAGAGTGAACTATACGTCATCTGCCTTGGTAGCGCAGTAGGTAGCGCGTCAGTCTCATAATCAAATAACAAGTGCGAGCTATCTGAAGGTCGTGAGTTCGATCCTCACCCGGGGCAAGTTTTTGAAAAAAAAAAAAAAAACACCCCAGTAAACTTTTACATTTTTTTTTTAAAAACAAGGCCAACAGTTGTTTCGTCAACTGACCCAAATACATAAATAATAAACATGTTGTTGATCTTGGCAAGAAGCGTAAATGTTTGGTTTTAGTTTGAATAACGGATCAACATCTTGGCACAACTTGTAGAAAGGGTAGAAACCCATAAATACTTCGTTATACCTCAAACTCAAGCCCGAATAATCTTAGCGCAGTGCACGAACTACGTAGCACCGGCGAAGAAACCTATCAGTTTATCACATCGAGCTAAAATATTCTAGCACAACATTGCCAAGTATCGCACATTCTAAATAATGATGTATATATATATATATATTTTTCCCATTTGTCTACAGGACATTTAAATACAGTAAATGTGTAATGAATGTGCTTTAATAACCAACGAGTTATTTACTTTTGTGTTTTGTTGTTGTGTTTTGTTGATCATTGTCTGTTTGTCAGCGAAACGTCCTTAATTTGTTTATTACTGTAAAGTCGAATTTCATTACAATCCGGCGTTTTTTTCCCCTGGCGGTACTCAGAAACCGGCATTTTCTCTAAGCATATTTTTTTTTTCTCAGTACCACAGTAACAGACACTTTGTGGTGAGTTTCCCGTGTGGGTTCCGGGGCCCTGCTGTGCAAAAGTAAGAACATAACCACTGCTTCCACAGAAAGCATGTAGTAGTAGTAATAGTAGCAGTCGACTAATTGGGAGCTTTCCTTCGCAGTCGGAGTGCATCTGCTGGAGTGCAAGGAACACAAATAAGTAAGTAAGTCCAAACTGACAAATAGCCAGCACTTTCCGCCGGTGAACAGAGAAGAAGCGGGGCGTAGCAAATTTTTTTTTTAATGATAAGAAAAACCCTAAACACAGGCATTAAAAAAAAAAAAATGCAAAGTAAGTTTTTTCCTCCCAGGAATTAGGCAAGCCTCGGTAGCGCAGTAGGTAGCTCGTCAGTCTCATAATCAAAGTAACAGGAGCAATCTGAAGGTCGTGAGTTCGATCCTCACCTGGGGCATACTTTTTGTGTGTGGGTTTTTTTTTTTGAGTGTGGAAAAAAGTAATAAATTTTCGAGTCAACTTGTCTATCGAATTACTTTTTTTTTTTTTTTTTAATAAAAGCTAGCATTGTTGTAAAACGTGTTCTGGTTTTTGGGTGGGGGGGGGGGGGGGGGGGGGGGGGGGGGGGTGTAAGGAAGAGATATACCAACTGCTTCTGATTATGTCTTCCATGTGTGAATGCTGATCCAGGACATTCTCCAGCTACTTACTTAGAAGATGAGAATATAGAGATGATTCCACTGGCACCTTTCCGTCTTTCCAGACGATAGTGTTACATTGCGCTATGAGGAGGCATGAGACTCACAGCCCATGGCGATGGCGAGTGTAACTAGCAATGATAACACAATGATAGCATGGGATTTCAGGACCATTGTTGTCAACATTTGTGTTTAATCCTTTTCTTTTCACACGCTCAGCACTCATTCTTTCTGCAATCATTTCTTCCTTCAGTCTCATTCCCTTCCTGAAATGCCCTTTCCGCACAACACGGTCCATGGCATTTTGTTTCCATGAGTCCGCCTCAGAACCTGTATCATTCATGTCCCGCTTGCAAACATCTTTTTAACGTAGTAGAGGTCAGCCTCGACATCTTCTTCCTGTCTTTAATTCACCATAAAGGATGTCCTTAGGGACTCTGCCATCCTCCAATCTCCAGGTATGATCCAGCCACCTGAGCCTTCGTAGACTGAGCATGGAAAATACTGTTGTAGTACCTGCTCTTTCCAGTACTTCAGTGTTTGTGATTTTGTCCTGCCAATTAATGCCAAATATTCTTCTTAGGCATCGCATGTGAAAGCTATTAAGCCGTCTCTCCTGGTGCAAATCAAGTATCGCTGCCAGAAAGCAGAGTGCCTAGAACACAAGCGTGATAGACAAGGGTTTTTGTTTTAACTGTGGGCTTTCTGTTCTCCCAAACTCTCTTTGTCAATCTGCTCATTGTTGTTGCTGCTGTACCTATCCTGATGTTGATTTCTTGGTCAAGCGATAGTTAACTATTCACTGTAGAACTAGATAGGTAAACGGGTCTACTGTCTCAAACTCTTCACCGTCAATGTAGACGTAGAGATTATATAACCATATCAACTGCATAAGCCATACAAAATATTAATATTAAAATGTTTTTCTCGTGTTAATTTCAAGTTTGTATATGTGTGTGTATATATATATATTATGTATATGTGTGTGTATGATATATATATATATATATATCTATACTATAATATATATATATATATATATATATATATATATATATATATATATATATATATATATATATATATATATGCTTTCTATTCTCGAGTTTATTCTTAGTTTTTTTTGTGGGGAGTACTCAGGGGTCGACCGGAAACAAACACCCCGGGACTGTTATAGTGAAAACACGGAACGTATCGTTAGCCCTGGGTAGTGACGGCACGTCAAGCTGATGACGTCAGCACCATGAACCCTCAGCTGGAGAAAGCCTTGGCTGATCTATCAGTGTCCTTATGAACATGAAGGGCACGCGGCCTCTAGAGTTCTGTTTTGTTGTTTTTCTTTATGTCTTATATCAGCTTGTTGGCCCTCTCCGTCCTTATGAGCGTAGCTGCCAGCCCGTCTTTCATCTCCTGGATCCGCATGACGGAACGCTTTCCCAGCAGGGTTTTTATAAACTTGACAGAGAGCTATCATATTTACCCGCCCCTCGCTGGTTTGAAGAACCCTGACTGTGATTGGAAAAGCGCTGTCATCAATTTGCTGCTCGTCGACCGTGGTTTCTTGTTGTGTACCTCTGTCATGACCGTTTTCAATATTCTTCTTCTTCGTGTTCACCAGCTGTGAACTTTGGCAGAAAGTCCTGGTTGTTCATCCACTTTTGTACAGCAGTCCTGTTCCAGAGTGTTGCGTGTGCATCCGTTTTACAGATCTGACTAATTTGTATGCAGACTGCTGGTTCCTTGCCTCTCAGGCAGATGCAGTCTGACTTTAAAGGAAGCTCCCAATTAGTCGACTCTTACGGCTTTTGGGTAGGCAGTGAGTCTATTCTTGTTTAGGGCCCCGGAACCCACATGTTAATTCTGGGACCAACATTTTGCAAATGGGTACCGTCACGGGCCACAGCGCCAGTAGAGAGAAAATTAATACAGTACAATAGCAATAATCCATGGGCCACTTGCTTAAAAAAAAAGATGAACAAATCCATCACTGAAGCTACCCAAGAAGCAAAAGACAAACAGATAAAACCATGACAATGGGCTACAACTTTTTAACATTTTTGTGAAAGAAGAAGCAGAAGAAGAGACCCCAAATCAAGTCCTGGGTACAGGTAGAGTATTTATTAACTAACACATACTGCTGGGTGCAGAACAATAAGCACCAAACAAGAGTGGTAAAACAAACAAAGAAACACAAGAATGTAAAACACTACCAGACAGCTTGACAAACAGAACACACAAATATGTTTGAATGCTTCAACCTATCTTTTTCAACAAAAGTAACTGGAAACCACAATGCTTATATGACACACACAATCCATCTTACATGTCTTTTTGGTGTAAAAAAAAAAAACCATAGCCACATTGAACACAACTAGGCAATGTACTCAGAAGTAATGGCAGCTGATGGATGCTGCCCACATCACCCATCATGTGCCTATTGGTCTTTCAAAAAAATACATGACAATGAAATTGTTGGACCATTTAGTAAGAATGCGGCCAGACCAAACTACATATCAGACTTCTCACAGCACAACATCTGGGAGGAAGGCGAGGGGAAGACCAAGAAAGAGAGGGATATGATGTCACTGAAACCTGCAAAAAGATTAACGAATCCATCACAGAAGCCACCCGAGAAGTGCAAGACAAATACAGAAAACCGTGACACTGGGCTACAACTTGGTGTGTGATTTTGCATCTGGGCTCCTAAGTTCACTCACTACATCTTGGAACCTTGTGTGATCAAACAAAGGAGACCCTTCTTCTTTTTCATCGTTCACCAGCTTAACTCCGGCGGAAAGTTCTGGTTGTTCGTCCACTTCTGGACTCTAGTCCTGTTCCAGAAACTAAGTATTGTGTGCACATCCATTTCACAGGTCTGACTCATTTGCATGCAGACTGTTGGTTCCTTTCTTCTCATGCAGTTGTACACCGACCTCGAAGTACACCCCCAATTAGTCGACTCTTTCGACATGCTTTTGGGCAGGCAGTGGGTATATTCTTGTTTTCCCTAAGC
>CAJHNH020000580.1:750000-783963 GCA_905116865.2 Candidula unifasciata
ATGCAGACTTATCTCCCTTCTCAAGCCAATGTACTCAAATGGGTCAATATTGGCCAGGTATCCAGTAGAGAAACTGTTTCTAGGACGAAATTCAGAGAGGTGTAGATAGGTCATAACCAGTGCAACTGGTGGTTCCATTCTGCATCCCTCTTGTGATTCTTCTTCTTCTTCTGCAATCTTTGGTCATGCGCTTCATCCACTGAGGCCTATACAGTGGTACATGGCCACTGAGTTGTCAGCATTTGTTGATTTCTCACCCACCAAAAATGGTTGACTCATCCCATTTCTAATGACATTTTTGTCCAAGTCTGCTCTCTAGACAGTTGTAGTTGTTTGCTGATGAGATCTGTCTTCGCACATAGTGGACCACTGCAATCAAAATACAGCATGCACAACTTGCCAGTTGAGACCGCAATCTCTATCGCTCGTCATCCACTTCCACACAGCCTCGCCACAACACATGCTACTTCCACGAAACACACACTGGGCACACAAACACACATAAATTAGCAGTCACGATAAGGGATCTAAAAGATTCAAAAGAAAACAACAGCTGCAAAACATGAACACAGCTGCTTGCCATCCTGGAAAGGCAAATACTTAATGTCTTTCAGAAACCATGTCTTTCTTTCTAAGCCACAGTGACATTTAAATTGTTTAAGGTATTTCAGTTTTTGAAACCTGCTGACATCTTGTAGAATATCAGCATACTTTTTCTTTTTTGATTCACTGTATTATAAAGTACATCATGACAGTAGGAAATTTGGAGGAGAGGAGAGGCAGAGGGAGACCCAGAGAAAAGATGCTGGACAGTTTGACATCATGGCATAGAGGATCATCTGTGTCAGAGCTGACTGAAGGGACAGGAGACAGAAGGTTATGAAAAAATCCTCTGTAATGTTTCAGTCAGAAAATCTAATTTTTCTTTTCTTAAGTATCTACTTACAGGCACATGTTTCACGTGTGGTTTACTGCTAGTCTTTCAGCCCAACCATCCAATTTCAGCACAACCAGAATTTGTCACCTTTTACAACATGCATAAGAAAAGTAGCTATTTCTTTGTCCCCCTAAAAAAGACGCATGTTCTCACAAGCTTAATTTTATTTTCAGTAAGTGAGGGGGAAAAACAAATCTTAAAATAAAAAGTCAGAAGCCTCTAGTACAATGGTTCTCAACCTTCCCAATGCCACGACCCTTTAATGCAGTTCCTCGTGTTGTGGCGACCCCCAACCATAAAATTATTTTCATTGCTACTTCATAACTTCAGTGAATATGTGTTTTCCGATTGTCTCAGGCAACCCCTGTTAAAGTGTTGTTCGACCTCCAAAAGGGTGGCGACCCACAGGTTGAAAACCGCTGCTCTAGTAGTAAGAAGTAACAGTTCTTTACACAACAACAACAAATAAATGGTAAAATAAAGTCAGAAGACCCTTTGTAAAGTTAAAAAGTCATAATTCTCAATAACAAAATATCAAATCAGAAGCAGGAACTCTTACCATGATCTGAGCCAAACAGAGAACAATAACATTGGATGACTTGCTGCTGGCAATTGCATAGAAAAACTGGAAAAAAAATAAAATTTAATATAAATTAAAAACAATGATTCTCAATGTGAATGTTAAGTAATGAAGATAACAACTATAAATATTTCTCTCTCGGCTTTTTTCAGCCACTTCTCCCCTCCAACTTTCCCACTGTCACGATGTACTCCAGTTTCCTCCTTCCCGTGACATGATCAAAGAATGTAGATTGTCTCCTTCTGATGTGGACAATCATTTCTCTTTGGGAGTTTCTTTCAAGACATCTTCATTATTTTTTTTTATCTGTCCAGGATAACCTCATAATTCGTCTATAAAACCATACCTCTGCAGCTTCCAAATGTTTCCCTAAACGCCCAACTTCACTTGTTGCTAAAGATGGGGGTGGAGAGCTTATGAGAGTGTCCTTAGTGCTGTGATGTTGATTCCTAATTCAACATTCAACTGTCCACGATTCAGTCCCGCATACCAGGATAGGATTGACACAGCTCTGGAGAATTTCCCTTTCTCATCTCAATTGACTACAAAGAATATTCTTCATTTTTTTTAGTAAAATGCTGTCTTTGCTTGAGCATTAAACTTCTTTAATGCATGCGGAGGTTATTCATGGGCGATTTCACAATAACTCAAGAATATCACAGATCAATAAGAAAAGTTCTCACCCTGGTCAATGTGATGAGGAACCCTCTGATGGACGTCACTATTATCACCCCAACAAGAAAGAAAGATATTTGCTGCGACCAAAATTTTATCTGAGGGAAAATAGATCATTGAAACATAACAATCATTTCACTGATAACAAACAAAATACTGTACCCTTGAACAGAGTTAAATCAAAAACGTAAAGGACCCTTTTTTTTTTTTTATACGTCAATGGTGCATCGGGCATATGAAAATAGAATATTTGTATAGACAAACTGGCACTGTGGGCGATGTGGTCAACACCAGTCAGAGTTAATATGTTTCCTTAAAAAATAATCACCTTCTTTCATGATTAAATTAAGCCTAAATAAAATTATTTTTTAATATCTTTCTGTCAGAAAACTTTATATAAGAAGGCCAGTGGCCTTGATGAAAGCTACTGTGTTCCAAATCTCCCTGTGTTCTATACAGTTTTGTTCAGACAAACTGGCAGGTCAGATGGCCCCACTGCTAGCAGCATATCTTGTGTTGGAGTGCATGCTCAGCATGTTCAGATGCCAAGCTGCAGGGACACATCTCCGCATATCAGATACAGAAAAATGTGAACATATGTTGGCAAAGTCCATTGTGCACTGTACTTAGTGGGAAAATGCAATGATTTTTCTTCTTCTTCGTGTTTATCGGCTGTAAATGGTTCTGGTTGTTCATGCACTTCTGGACCTTTTATCTTGTTCCAGAACCTGAGTTTTGTGTGCTTATCCATTTCACAGATCTTGCTTATTTGTATAACATAATATAACTCTTGACCCACTAGGGTTATGAAGGTGCATGGATGGAAGCAGTAGTACACAAAACCAACCATCTTTCTCTGTCTTTCACTTGTTGAACAAGGATATGATAACTTAGTCCTGTTAATTTCTTTGTTATTATTCCAGGTTCTTATCTGTCCCCCCCCCCTCCCCCCACCTTTTTAAAAACTATGTCATCAATGTTCCTTGAAGTATAGTTTTTGCAATCAAACCATGTCTCACCATGTGTCCGAATCAAGCTAGCTGGCAACGTTTCACCACTGCCAAAAGATGTTCCTGATGTCCTCCTTACTTTATCTCTTACATATCTGTTAGTTTTATGTTCTAGCTAATTCATAAAATGTGCCCATAGCGTATATAGGTTTAATTGTATGCAAACTGTTGGTTCCTTGCCACTCAGGCAAATGCACTCTGTCTTAGAAAGAAACATCACTAATTAGTAGACTTTTATGACACGCATGTTGGCGGCAGTGGGTCTATTTCCCCCCTCAACCCCCACTCAAACTGTGTGCCAGAAGCCACATGGGGAGCGGTGGTAGCACAGTGACTAGATGCTTGTCTGCCAACATCAAGGTCTTAGGTTCAAACCTGCATCTGCCAGGTTTCTATAACATTAGCTTGGCTTCCAGGTCAACCCAGCTTGAACTGGGAACCAGGTTATATCCTGGAAAGTAAAGGTGGCTGGCATGATGTTGACCACATCACCCATTGAATTCCAACTGATCTGTATACACAATAAATGTGTGTCTAGCACCATATGCTAGATGTACCACTGGTGTGGAAGTGTCCTGGACCTTTTCAAAACTGCTGCTATAACAGAACACCATTCATATTACTTCTTCTTTGCAAACTCCTAGAGAAAATTATGGTTATTCTTCCACTTCTGGACTTTGTGCACCCACTTCGATAGGAACAACCCTAATTAGTTGAGTTCTATGATATGCTTGTTTTTGGAAAAGGGGGGATGGGAGTGGTTCGATTCTTGGAGCCCTGGAAGGTATACTGGGAGCTCTCATTATAAACCAGAAAGACTCTCTTGTCTTTTGCTATATCTCTGCCTCATGCATTTCCATGCTAAAGGTGTCGTTAATGTTCTGTGTCCAGTTTCCTGTTGTTGTCTTTTCTTCCAAGAATCATATCTTCCATTACTACTGTTCTAAAGCCATAGTGATGATATAATATGGCACCCAAATATATATCTTCTGATGCATGACACCATTTATCAGTGTGTTTTTCTTCCAAAATCAAACTGTGTAAAATGACAGTACATCAAGCACACGATACTCACATCAAATTCAAAACCAAAGTATTTGACCGCAATCTCTATGCCTCTAGTGACTGGATCCACTTTTCCAACTCTGTCAAAGATAATGTTGATGGTTGCCTGTAAACAACACCTTTGTGTTAGTTGCTGTCCGTAAGAGGAACTGGGAGAGGGAAGAAAGTAGTGAGGGATAGAAAATAATAAGGGAAATAAAGAAGGAAAACAGAATAACAGGTAACAGAAAGAAAAGAACTAGAGGAATTCAAGGGAAAGGCAAGATGGACACACAATCAGCCTCCAATTGGCATGATTTCAATTGGAACTGGGGTGACTGCCAGAGTGAAAAAGTGAATGGTAACTTTATAGCTTTACATAAGAATAAGTGGTGTACAACCTTATACAAAATATTTTCTTTGGAAAAACTTGATACTCTCTCCTGATCTTTGGGAGAAAATCATATGCATGATCTTCTCAAACAGAAGTTAAAAAATAGCTGTGCACCTAAGAATTTTTTGCATGCAAATAAAGATCCTAAAGATGAAGCCATCAGGCCACTGTTCAAGTAAACATTCTCAATAAACAACTAACTCGTTTAGAAGGACAGTTAAAGATAAACCAGACTATGCAGAAATGTCCTTTTGGGATCAAATTAGTTAATCTCTTGAAATAGTTCTCCCCCCATCCCCACACCCACCTCAATTTGTTTTCTAGATTTTTGAATGCACCCAGAAAATTTTTTTCTGGGGTCCCTGTGTGGGTCCTGGGACCCCATTTTTGGGGTGGGTGTAGTGTGTGTGTGTGTGTGTGGGGGGGGGGGGGGGGGGGAATTGACATCCGCTACCCTAACAAACATGTTGTAAAAGGTGACAAATTAGGGGTGTTGCCTTCAAAGTCAGAGTGCATCTACTGGAGAGGCAAGGAACCAAAAGTCTGCACACAAAAAAAGCCAGATCTGTAAAATGAAGGTGCATGCAAAACTCAAGCTCTGGAACAATACCAAAGTAAAGAATCTGGTGAATAACCAGAAATTTCTGCTGGAGTTTACAGTCAGTGAATGCAAGGGAAAAAAAAATTTTGGGGGAGAGAAAACATGCATGCTGTAAAAACTCCGACAGCGAGCACAACAGAGCTTCAGATCATCAGAAGTAGTTTCCTTTCCCCATTTTTTTTTGTCATCATCATCAAGTGCCTTGCCAGCTGGCGTGGGCGTTCATGTGTCGCCACAGATCTTGGTCTTTGGCGTTCTGGATCAATTCCACTGATGATATTCCTCCATGCCATTGTCTTAAGCCATCCACCATCGTTTCTCTGGGTCTGCCTCTGCTACCAGTGATCTTTCCAGTCATCACGACATTTACCAGTGCTCCTTTTCTCACTACATGACCATAGAACTTTATTTGTCTCCTTCTCATTGTTCTACTTTTATTAGCCATTTCCAGGCATTCAATGTTAGTTATTCTGGCAGTCCAAAGTGCATTTATAAAATAGCCAGGTGTACAATATATAGGACTGATTGACAGCAATAAAATAGGTTCACTTTACCAGACGTACATTAACGACAGTTGGGCCAGAAAAAACTAATGGCAAATGTCGTCAGTACACATACATATAGGAGCTCGCTCGCTGACCCTCACACATATTTGCAATGCTATTTTGTCCTCAAAGAAAATTTAAAATGTTTCTTACCATAAAAATTTTATACACGCAGTATATGGAGAAAAAATACCCAAGAAAATTAAAGTAGCGGCCCTTGAATGTCTTTGAATACTCGATTCTGTCCTGGGTTAAAAAAACAACAGAAAAACTCAGGAACATAACCAAGGTTACAAACATTTGTGTGACAGCTTTATGATATTGACATGTACATTGAGAGGCTCACAGAATCATAATATCATTGTACACTATATATCTTCTTCCCTATCATCATCGTCGGCTCTGTGGCTAAGTCAATGCGAACGTTTTGTAATGCCGGGGTGCCGGGTTCGATCCCAGCTGTGGGCCATGTGCCTTGCTTTGGTTTCGACAGCGGTATAAAAAAAAAGCCGACCGTCCAGAAAGCAATGGCAAACTACTGGACATAAATTGTCTAGAAAAACTACACAACAGCCAGGGCCTGTTGGGGTTGGTTCTACAATGTCCTGTAAAGGATACGCAACTAACCTCTCTATCATTTTTATGTTGCAGAATGCCGCGTTTATCACAGCATATAAATAAAATGATTAAAAAAAACACACACTTGGTTCAGAACAACCTCCCAGTCTTGTGAACTCTCATGCTCAGGGTGTTTTCTATGTGTTGGCTCCGAGATCCCATTTGAGACAGAGGGGTGTTAGGGGGGGGGGGTGGGGGGGGAATAATAGACCCACTAACCCTAAAAAACAATCTGTAAAATGTGATTAATTAAAAGTCTGTTGAAATCGGATTTGTTACGCACAGATATCAGGACCTAGCTGTAGACCACAATGCTGAAGAAGTTTTCTCCAAACTACTATGGCGTTTACCGAAGTATTTACGCACATATTTTTTATCTATGTGTGTGTGTGTGTGTGTGTGTGTGTGTGTGTGTAGAAGCACAAATAATATATAAATGCTTGTGTGTGTGGGTGCACATGAAGTGAAGCTTGTATGTGACAGAATCATTGAGACTACCAAGACATTCCATACAACATGGTCTTGCCCCCAGCTATGAGAAATGTGTCTTTTCTGGCCTTTATTCCCTCAAGGAGCACATGCCCTTAACCAACTCAGTTCAGATCATCCTTTCTTTTGTATTGTCATTCTTCTCACTCCATGTCCTTCTCATCTTTTTAAATTCATTCTCTAGAGTTTTTTTGTGTGTGTTTATCTTTATTCCTATGCCCGTGTGTGTTCCAGTGCAACGATATTCTAGTTATATTGTTCTAAGGTTTTTCTCGAAGTGTGTCCTTCCAATGCCAGAGGCCTTTCTTCACCCCTTGATTCAACAGAATTTGTTTAGTTCTCTCCCAAAGCTCGCCATTAGTGATTCTATCATGCCATTCAATTCCTACATTCCACGCAGTCACCAGCTAATGAACGCTTGTAATTTATTGGTAACTGTTTTAACTCTTCACATTTAAGAAATGTGTACATGTTTCATAATTTCCACACACACAACTCGGGCACTCATTCCATGGACATAATTTAACTACAGTATGAGAGCAAACGGAAGAATACCAGTCTTTTCTGCTTCATGGTTTCTGGTCATTATCTTTGAAAATCCATGAACTCTGCAATTTTGTGGCTCCCTGTTACTTCAGTTCATGCTATGACGTTAAAAATGTATTTTTAAAAAAAACTTTAAAAAAAATACTTTTTTACAACTTCAGGTGTATTAGGCACCTAGAGCAAGACCCACATTTTAGAGACCAATCGACACTGGGTGGATAATGTGGTCAATACCATGCTAACCACCTTTACTTCCCAGGACCAAGAAAGTCTCAACACGTGGGCTCGCTGGGCACTTGTCCAGGAGCTCTGAGAGCTTGAGGCCCCAAGCTGATCTGTAAATGTTACGTGACCAGCCATACAAGAAGTTTATAGTAATTTCATACTGTGCTGTCTAATCTGTGTTTATAATTTAAAATCAGTTTTGTTGTAAAATAAATGTATGTTTAAAATTATCGACCATTTACATCTTATTCATGTGAGTGGTTTTCATAGGGGCCCCAGCAGACTGGTATACCTGGGGGCTTCAGCACACTGGTTAACTCGAGGGCACATAATGTCATTAAGACGGCCCTTAAGTCTGGCCGCTACTCCAAGGCAACTCATGCTATGATGGCCACTTGTAATTGGTTTACTGTCGGATTTGAATGGCAGAATCCCTATGTGGGTTTCAGGCCCTAACTGCAGCAAAAATAGAACGGACCCACTGCCCCCAACAAGCATGTCATAAAAGTCAGCTAATAAGGAGTTTGCTTCTTCTTCTTCTTTCGTTCGCCTGAAATAAGTTTATATCAACAATTTTGTCTCTTGTATAAATTTCACTGTTGTTGTTAATTCATTCAGTGGTTCATAGAGTTTACATTCCACTGTTGTTCTTTCTAGCCAAAAGGTTTGCCTTAATGTGTCAAATTCGGTGCAGTCCTGGAGTAAATGCTCCGCTGTCTGGGGCACCTTTCCACAGGTGCATATGGCTGATAAGCCTATCTTGAATTTTGTGTACATGTGGTTACGTAATCGGTTGTGCCCTGTTCTGATGAGGAGGATAATGACTTGTTCTGATCTTTCCATAATAAAATAGTCGTTTGGTGCTGGGGCTGGTGGTTTCCTGATTGATTCTTTTCTTTTGGTGGTATGTGACTGGTACATCCGGCTGCACTTTTGTCGCACCTTCTCCTGCCAGTTAATCAGCTTTCTCATTCCCAGGCACTCCACAATGTGATGGTATCCACTGCATTACAACTCTTCGCTGAAGGCTAAGTTGTGTCAGCAGTGTTTGCAATTCTGGTAGTTTCCTAGACTGGAGTGCTTCAAGTACTGATTTTGCATCTGTCAGCATTACTACATACTGTGAGCCAAGATTAGTACTTAGCAGTTTCTCTGTTGCTATTTTGATAGCCTGAGTTTCTGCATCATAGTTATGGCAGTACTTTCCGGTTGGTATGCTGGACTTATCCCTAGTACCATCTGGGAATTCTATGTATACTCCAGCACCACCATTTCTAACTGCACTTTCTGCGGACCCATCTGTAAAGACTCTGACCCATTGTTCTTGTGGGTATTCTTCATCAATATAACTGAGGGTGGCCATTCTGTGTTGTACACTATCTTGCTCTTTCTTGTCAAATATTCCTTTCATATTTGTCTGGAATTGTACTGTTAGTTTGCATTTCTCTCTCCATGGGGTTTGTTCAGGAATACTGTTAAGTGGACAACCAATTTCTGGAAGGTCAGCAGTTTGTCTGCATATTCTTTTTGCTTGATGTATAAAGCTGCTTCTTTTTAACCGTCCCAAAGCTAGGTTCTGAAATCTAATTTTCATGGGGTGATCTGGCATACTAAGAAACTTTTCAGCTTGTATTTGCAACTCTGTATCTCTGCATTCTCTCAGTGCCTGTGTTTTCCCGGCTTTCTCCATTTCTAATATGGGGGTTGATTTCATTCCTCCTGTGATGACTCTGAGTGCTTGATTTTGCACTTCGTCCAACTCCTTTAATGTGGTACTAGATGCTGAACACCATGCAGTTGACTCATATTCCAAGTGTGGTTGTATGCTCTGCTTGTTTACTTTATTGAGTATTTTCCCACTGGCTCCCCATGTGGTTCCACTTAGTTTTCTTAGTATGGCTGTCTTCCTCCTGGCTTTGGTTGCTGCCTTATTGATATGTTTTTTCAATGTCAACCTGTCATCAAATGTGACTCCGAGGTACGTGGGCTCTTTATCATCTCTTAGGGGTATTTAATTTATTTTGATGATGCCTGCTTTTTGCTTTGGGGAGAGAGTGAAGAGTGTGGTGCTACATTTGTCTGTATTGATGCTGACACACCATCTATTCGCCTATGCCTCAAGTGCATATGTAGCCCGCTGTAGTGTTCTTGTGGCTATCGTTGCATGTTCATCGGTGCACCACAGTACCAGGTCGTCAGCATACATTGCCATTTTGATTCAATTTGGTATTTCAGCAACCAGGTCGTTTGCTGAAATTGGAGGGGTTGGGCTTAAAGGCATAGATATTGCAGCCTAGCTGTAAACTACAACACAATGTGCCAACAATCCTTTAAAGGGTGGATACAGAATAATAATAATAATAATAAAAATGGCAGAAGAGGCAAGTGGGTGAGTTTAACAAGCAAAAAGCCCACTGGTGCCCACAAAGAGATACAGTGTCTACAAGTATTTATATGCAACATTTATGATCAAAATCACTACACCAATGCCATAGAAACAACTTTAAATTAGAAGCTCACCCTGGCATCATGTAAGTCTGCAGTTTCTAAAAACAGCTGGCGACTGAGTTCCTCTGCTGCTCGGATTTCTTGCTTCAGAGGTCCCAGGTATTTAAAACAATGTCAAGGACAGTGATACTAAATGTTAACAAGTAAAAATATTATGGCCAAACCAAATGTGATAAGCACGGCTAGAGATGTTAACTTTAGTTTATTACTCTTAACTTCTTCAACATTATCTAGATTTCCAATCAATGTGGTGTATAATCAGGCTTTCTGGTTTTTAGTCATTGCAAGTTTTGCTTCAGACAGTTAGCCTTTGCATTTTCCCTCATATGTGGACTGAAAGGATAAAGTTCTGTCACCTATCTACTAAGAAGAGTGCACAGTAAAACACTGTAAGCTGCAAATTTATTTGAGAATGCTTTTCAACTGTATCCAACTCGGTTTGTGTTGTGAACATCAGATACAGAAAATGGTAAGCAGCCTGTTGCCAGAGAACTGATGGTCCCTTATGCAGTTAACTGCGAGTGCAACTACTGATTTTTATTACAATGTGTCTGTGTTGGAAGCGACTAGAAGAGCAAAAACCAGAATCTTTTATCTCCCTCGACACTCAAAGCAGTAAAAGAGGAGGTAAAGAAGAAGAAACAGCATAACATTTACCAGTTGACCAAATGAGTGCCGAGTGGTCTATAAAATTATATAACCAATACATATTGGGATATACTGATTTAGCAATTCCTTGACATTAACGTACAAAATATAATAATGGTCAAAGGTAAATGAGCAAAAGGTAGACAAAAAAAAAACAAGTGGGAAGTTAACATCTAGAAATGGAAAAACAGTACATTCCACTGAATGAGACAGAACCAACCAGCTATACAAGGATACTTTCTGTGGCACTAACACTTGTGGCAGCACTCTTGAGAAGTCCCCAGATTCCTTTAGTTGGAGTAGTCAAACTGGCACGCCTCAGACTGTCTCGCTCTGCCAGGGCAATCCTGTGGGCATATGGAACATTGCCAATGACAAGGATACAATCATTGATGATGACTGATTTAAGAATCAACCATACCCACAGATGCTCCACCATGAGCAACAATGTCTTAAGGCATGGCTATTCAACTGGCAGCCTGAGGAACAAATCTGGCCTCCCAATGCCTTCCAAGTGGCTTGCAGATCACAGCCAATTGTATTGTATTAATGATCTTTCTATGTTAGGGCTTAGGCCTATGGCCCTTGACGATCCCCATTTTCAATATTTTGGCCCCTGATTAAACTTAGTTGAATGCTGCACACTGGTTGTCTTGTTGAAAGTCATTGGTTGCATGATGACTAGATGCTGGACTGTTTCAAAGTGCACAATGTGTGAAGTCATGGTAGCTGTTGCATTGATCTTTCCTGCTTTAGCACCATGTTGGCAGTCATGTAGCTGTTTGGGGACTTTAGAAGATGCTGTAGGTTCAGAGGCGTAGCATGTTGGCTAGATGCTGGCTGTTTCAGAGTAGCACACTGGTTGTACTGAAGTCATGGTAGCATGATGGCTAGATGCCGGTCTGTAGCTTTTGGGTTCCAATTCAAATTAGGGAAGGTTTTATTAAAAAATTAGGTTGACCCTGCCTAAAAAGGGTTCCAGAAAATGTCCCAAAGAAGTAATGATGCTGATCACATCACCCATTGAGTGCTCAGTGGTTTACAAAAGTATGAGGCTGCCATCATATACCAGATGTGCCACTGGCAGGAAAAGGGTGCTATACTTGACAGATTGTACACATGTCATACTCTTCTTCTCATACACCCTCTCTCCTTGTGTGGGTTCTGGGGCGCCCATTGGGGGTGGGGGGGGGTGGAACAAGAATAGACCCACTGCCTCCCACAACAAGCATGTCATATGAGTCGACTAACTGGGGAGCATCTTTTGTAGTGGGAGTATATCTGCCTGAGAGGCAAGGAATCAAAAGTCTGCACATAAACAAGCCTGATCCCCCCCAAAAATTGATGTGCAGGCAACACTCAAGTTCTGAAACAAGACCAAAGTCCAGAGGTGGATGAAAGCCCAGAACTTTCCACAGGAGTTTACAGTGTGATAATGTACTGTCTGTGGGACAGCAACTTACTGCCCTGTGAGATAATATACTGTCTGTGGGACAGCAACTTACTGTCCTATGTGAAAACATACTGTCTGTGGGACAACAACTTACTGTCCTGTGTGATAATATACTGTCTGTGGGACAGTCACTTACGGTCTTATGTGAAAACATACTGTCTGTGTGACAACAACTTACTGTCCTACGTAAAAACATACTGTCTGTAGGACAACAACTTATTGTCCTGTGTGATAACATACTATCTGTGGACAACAACTTACTGTCCTGTGTGATAATATACTGTCTGTGGGACAGCCACTTACTGTCTTAAGTGAAAACATACTGTCTGTGGGACAGCAACTTACTATCCTGTGAGATAAAATACTGTCTGTGGGTCAACAACTTACTGCCCGTGTCCACATAATGCCTGTGGGACAACTCACTTTTTTTTCTTGGTGATGATCCTGTCCAGGGTTTGGAGAAGGCGTCTCTCTAAACTCTGAATGTCTGCCTCTGTGACATGCCTGTTACAGGTACAAGGTTCCACATTAGTTAGTTAAAAACTGATGACAGTTTTAACTTCGGACAGCAAGAACTTTCAACAGTTGTAAGTTCAGATAGTAACTACTAGTAACAATTAAAACAGATGAAACCATAGACAGTTTTGTTGGATGGCCATTATCTTAGACAGCTACAACTTCAGGTGGTCTGACAGCAGACCAATTAGTGTTGATCTTGACAGTGATATTGAGATCTGATGCTTCAGAGCAACTGCAACCTACCGAAAGTAACACTGCCTAGTAAAGATCAGACAGCTGAAAGAAGCTGGGGTTCTTTCTGCAACGTCCTGTAAAGGATTAGCAACTAACTAACTCAGGCAAGTGCACTGTGCTGAATAATAAACCGGATCTCACATGATCTCTCATCAACTGTCAAGTTCAAGCACCACTCTGCTGGCTTCTGAGCTTGGAGAGGGGAAAGACAGCTCTGCAGCACAATACTCAAAGAGACGGCACATTAGTAGTGGATTTGGAGAAAGGTCTCTACATCAACCTCATCTGAAGCAATGTAGCAGATTTCAGAGTTAAAATGACCCAAACATCAATGTATCAAACTCAAGGCCTCTAGGGGAATTGACCAGCCAACGATCCACACACACATAGTACTCTAAATGATGTGTAAAAAATATTAAAAATTAAATTACTAAAATTTACTATTAACTATTACAAAGATGAAATAATAAAGATGTTTTCAAAAAAATTAACTCACAAAGAGAATTGACTGCCCACATCAGATCGAGATAATACACATTGTTTGGTCATGTAATCAGGAGGAGAAAATTGCAATACATCACGACAGTGGGAAAGCTAGAGGGGAAGAGAGACAGAGGAAGGCTGAAAGAGAAGATTCTGAACAGTTTTTAAGCATGGTATGGAAGACCATCTGTGTCGGAAATTGTTTAAAGCACAGAAGATAAAAGGCTGTGGATAGACATGACTAGCAACACCTTATGGCAATGACTATAAGAGAAGAAGACGATGATAAATTATTAAAATAAGAAAAGCACTGTTTATACCAGTGTTAGTCATACTTTTATTTAGGTTGGGGCACCGTGGAAACATTTTTTTAATGAAAAAAAGGCTCCGCGGCTAAGAAAAGTTTGGGAAACACTGGTTTATACTAATTTTTAAAAGCATAATTATACAACAGGTAGCAATGTCTTTCGATGGCTGCTGCATGGGCAGACTGAGAATACAAGGGAATGTCCAATGTGCCGTGATGTCAACTGTGATAACATAACATAAGAGCAGATACTCTGCACAATGTCCCTTCTTTCAAAGACCCACACAAAAGGCCTCTCTGTCCCATGCTATTTCCCACACCTTATGTATTCTTATACAAAGGTATCCCCATTTTCCTCAGCCCACCTGTGCGCTGGTCAACTATTTAAAAGTCTCTTCTGTTACTGTTCTATCTCATCCAGTTCATAATTCAGCACAACAAACTGTGTGAAGCTCTAACTATTTGAAGTTGCTGTTGTCTAAGATTATTTCCACCCAATAAAACAGTCTCTAATTTAATCTTGTTTAATTAGTGCTAGCTGTCGCTATTGTCAAGTCTATTTTTCTTCTATGGACCACATCTTCTTTTATTGCTCTTTCTAAACCATTAGTGTTTAATATGGTCAAAGCATTTCAGTTCTGAAGACATAATAATCGTGTTCTTGTGTGTTAATTTTTAGAATTTCAGTATTAAAAAAATACAAGTTTTTTCTTTCTGCAATATTTTAATCAAAAAAACCTCAATTTTCCTTAATCAGGTGCCACCTCTACAACAAAGGCTGGTTGCAAATATTGCAAACACACTTTGCCATTTTCCCTGGATGTATACTCTCAGACTGCTGTTCATTCACCTCTTAATTTTATCCTGCCACTTGTATCACTGTCTGCCTCTTGCTCGCTTGCCTTCAATTTTCTACTCTCTTCAGTCATAAAAACAATATAACATTTGAACATAACCACAATAATAACAACACTAACTATTAAAACAAGAAATGATCACATACCTGATGAAGTATGACATGTATGTGTAAGGGCAGTTAACCGCACCAAACCCAGACAAAATTGCCATTAGAGTTACCCCAATGACTCCGACACGACCGATGCATTGTTCGATAGAGAAGATACCTACAAAAAAAAAAAGCTTCTTGGTGAGTAGCTGGTCGCCGAAAGGTTAGCACACAGTAACCACACACTATGAGAACTAGTAACAATCACTGCCAAGGATAGGGATGTGTACCTATTTGCAGTGAAATAAAAACCTTAACCTAATCATTCAGTACAGGTAAATTTGTGGGTAACTTCCTAGTACTCTAACTCTGTTTTTTGCACCCTCTCTTGGTAAGATTCTTTGCATTTTCATTGTGACTGTGAGGTTACATTTTTCTTCAAGGATGTCTGCTTTTGTCAGTCTGCCAGCCTGTACAGATCCTGCAGTGCAGGTGGCCAGAAATTAATTACAGTGTCACTGTGTTGCTGAAAGCAGATGTCTCGATGTTCCATTGGTGTTCTTGCAAGGTGTTTCTCAGTCTGTATAACTGTCATACAGTCACCTAAAAAGAATGGAGCATTCAAACAAAAGCTGGTATAGTTAAAAATCAACTAAGACATTATTAATACAATCTAGTATCCAAGAAAGGGGCTTGAAACACAATAAATTCTCTCTTCAGACTAAGGACAGGGCACAAGAGACTTTTCACGGTAGGAAACACAGAGACATGTCTTTGTAGTGTGGCACCAGAAAATTCTGAGCATTTGCTCCAACACTGTCAACTGTATGCTGACAACAAAGATGAAATCTGGTCTGTTCCAACCACAATGAAGACAAAGATGTATGGTACATGAAGAGATATGGACTTCAAGACAGCTTTCATAAAGGCTTCTGGCCTCCTGATATGTTTTCTAACCGAAGGATAGAGAAGAAGTTGAAAATCTCAAATTTACAAAATCATTCAAACAAAGACATATGTAGTGAAACACCACAGACTTACCATAGCATTCAACTGAAGACATGTAGTAAAATTTCAACTGACTTACCATGCTTTGGACTGAGTATTGGGAAAGGGTCTCCAACTCTCCAAAACAGATAAAGAGTCAGGCACCATGCTCCGACGGTGACCAAAATTCTGAAGTGCCACTTCTGGGGAACTGAACAAACTAGTTATTATATTTTGATGGCTATGATTACTAAAAAAAAACCTAGACTAAAAGGTGTATTTATTTATAAAAGTGATGTGGCTTTTACATTAAATGTAGTGAAACGTGACCTGTTTTTACATTATAACTGAGAAGTTGAACAGCATTCACATGTGATGCCTAAAAAGAATGTTCATTCTTTTTTTTCTGTCCATATCTGGTGTGTGCCATTAAGCATTGCAGTTTAACTGATGATAGGTTACCAAGCTAACATGCACTCGGTTGCTTGGATATTGTGATGTAGTAAAGTCTCAGGCTGTCAGTGACTCACTCAGTTCATTTTATTTTAGGCCTTTCTCTGCCTCTTGAGACCACGGCGTCAGTAGCCTAGGCGGTGGGAGTCCGACAAGCAATTCCAACCTACAGTGATCGAAACCCAGTGCTTACTGAGTAGATTATTATCATTGTATGGGGCGTCACAGGTCGACCCAGCCTAAAATGGGTAAAAGGATGGATGTCCTGGGAAAATAAAGGCGTAATGCTGACCACATTACCCACCTAGTGCCGATGGTCTGTAAAAAATATGGCCGCTCTTCAAATACACCCAACACGTCTAAAAAAGGTGTGAAAAGGGATCTTTATTTTTTTTTCAAACTGCCTCTTGATGTTTCCAATTTTTATCTTGTACACACTCACTGCAGGCATAGATGGATTAATTCTCACTATGGCCAGAGTATTTCTATCAATGCCTCTAAAAAAAATGACACAAAAAGAATACTAGGCTTAAAGTAGCGAAGCAAGGTCTGAGACACACTGAGATACTCGAAAGTGCAGGTAACAAGTTCTCTCAATGCTCAGTCTTTGAAGGCTCAGATGGCTAGGGTACACTTGAATGGTGGCACTGTCTCCAAGGCCATCTCCTATGGTGAATTACAGATGGGCAGGGGATGTAGTGGTCGGCCTTGACTATGATATTGAGACGTGTGTAAGTGGGACATGAATAACAGAGGAATTGAGGTGGCTTCATGGAAACAGGATGCACACATCTTTACATCCTAGCAGAGGTCCAACTTGACATCTTCTACACAAATCTGTGAATTTATTCTCAAATTATTCCACTGGTCTTAATGGTTCTATACAAATCACCATTATTTCTTTATCATCATCATCATCATGTAGCAGGTCCTTTGCAGAATGTCGCTCTCATCATGGTCTGCCTGAAAGAAACTCGGTCTCTCGCCAGCTCTCCCACCTCATGTACTTTCATACTCAAGGAATCACTTACATCTATCCTGTGCGTAGCTTTGTGTCGGTCGGCCCCTGCCCCTCCTTCCTGGTACCATGCCTTCTGCTATTATTTTTTCAAATTCGCCATGGCGTTTGATATGACCAAAATATTTCAGCTTTCCAGAAAGGAAGCTGTTTATTAGCTAATCTTCCTTGATGTTCAGATCTGTCAAAATGTCAGTATTTCTCCTCTTCTTTATCTAAGATATTCTGAGAATCTTTCTAAAGCATTTCAACTCAAAACCCCCTATTCTGTTTCTTAAAGACTGGGAGAAAGTCCATGATTCACATCCTTATGTTGCTTCAGGGAAGATGCATGCTCTCAAAATTCTTATTTTGATCTCCTAGCTGGTGCTTAACCAAAGACTTTTAAGGCTGTCTAATCTTTGCATTGCTTTGGCCATCCTTCTTTTAATTTCTATCAAACAGTCTCTATTGCTATTTATTATAGAGACTAGATATTCAAAGTTTGTGACATTTTCAATGTCAATTATTTCACATTATTTCTTTATACTATCTAAAAAACATATAAGCTCAACATAAACTTACCCAGACGTATATTTTGTATCAGGTAGTAAGCAATATAGAATGGCAAAACTGCAATCAGCACAAATAAGATTGCATACAGCCCCAGTTTCCAATGAAAGAATCGGGAGCTGAAAAAAACACACCACACAAACAAAATAATTCATAACTAAATAGCT
The DNA here is from genome assembly GCA_905116865.2 of Candidula unifasciata. Lineage (NCBI taxonomy): Eukaryota > Metazoa > Mollusca > Gastropoda > Stylommatophora > Geomitridae > Candidula > Candidula unifasciata. The sequence continues at coordinate 767,940 of CAJHNH020000580.1, forward strand.
CCACAACTAATGAGTTGAGATCACACAAACAGGTCAAGTCCCATCAAGAGGAAAAAACCTACGCTCTGAAATTTTTAAAAATCGCTAATTACCATACACCGAAAAGGCAATTTCTTATGGGCCTGAGCTGTGACAGTAGAAATGAAGAATCCTACAATGTGCAAAAAAAAAAAGAAAAAAAGAGCACATGGTAAATGCCAAACTTTCGTTGTAACACTTTCAATGTGAGTACTTGATGATATAGACATTGTTATCATTATATGCTATGCCAGGATGAGTCATTTTGATTTGCCATCTTGCATGATACGAGTCTAAAAAATGGCAGCATTTTTTTTAGTTTATTATGTAATTTGGCAGGTATTCATATTCGTCTTTATGTATGGTTGTGATGTTTCTGTTGAACAACTGACAAGCATCTATGAAAGTCATATGTGGTTTATAAGTGGAAACAGTTAAATCACAGGTTGTTCACGCTCATCAATACTTCAGAGCTTATCATTTGATAACAACCAATAATGATTTAAGGTAATTTTAAATGGTGGAAGAGAGTTGCACCATGGAAGAGATTGGGGCCTTACAATGAAATATTCCCACAGTTAGCAGTGGATATATTGCAGCCAACCTCCACCCAATGTGGAGACGGCACAATTCTTTTTTTTTTTAAATCAGGAGATAGCAGCTCATAATGACAGTAACATCAACAGATAACGACTAATTATGACAGTAAACTACCACTAACATTAAAAGATAACAACCAATAATAACAGTAGCCTACTGATAACACTGACAGACAATGGTCAACAAAAATAAGAAGAAAACAGTACCTGGATTCCATGACTCCAAGAATTTCAAATATGATCAGTTCAAACATAATGCATGACAGGGCAAAGGTTACGGAGAACACCAGCAAGACGACAGAGTGGTGAACCTGCGAACATTTAAAAAATAATTATTAATCTTGAAAAAGTGAGCTATAGTATTGTAGCAGCTAGTTACTCACCTAAAAGGATCCTTTTCCATGCCTTTCAAGCTTACTGGGTATATAGGGCTAGACCTATTTTTTATAGACTAAACGGCACTTGGTGGGTGATGTGGTCAGCATCGTGCCAGCTGCCTTTACTTCCCAGGACTATATCTGGTACTCACTCAAGGCTGGGTCGACCTGGCAGCCAAGGTAATTTAGAAAAAAAAATCAGGCCCTCGTCTGGAACCAAAACCACGACCTTCCGATCCGCCAGCATCTAGCAGCTAGACCATGGCTGCTCCCTGTTATTTACCAGCCAGCCCAAAAGTCTTAGGTTCAAATCTGCATGGTCACAATTTTCCATAAATTACTTTACGTCCTTGCTTGCCCCAGCCTAAAATGGGTACCAGTGTGTTGGGAAATGAGCAGGCAGATAGAATAGTTGGTTTGGCACCCCCTGGTGGTGAACTGATGTATGAGAAGCTAGGTGTTATAAGGGCCCTTTGGAAGCGAGAGAACAGTGCGGCGGCACAAACAGATCACTGTGGTCTGAGAAGAATGGTACTGCAAGGAGTTACTAGGATCTGTGTTGAGAGGCAGACAAAGTGCATTTGGTTTACCCAAAAGCGGATGGACGTAGCTTAGTGCAGTAAAGCTTGGCATATGTTATCACAACGTCTAGTTTCAGAATGGAGGTGGGGGCAGTCATGGCTGCCTTCGGCTGGCTTCAAAATCAGCTGAACACACATATCCTAATTGTAACTAACTCACAGAGCATGTTCAGAAAGGGGGAGACAGGCATGCTCCGTGCAGAGTGGCAAGCATTGCTTCAGACGCCCCGGGTAGTCAGTGTCATTTGAATTCTTTCTCCAGGTCATGTTGGTGTGTTGGGAAATGAGCAGGCAGATAGAATAGCTGGTTCTGCACCCCCTGGTGGTGAACTGATGTATGAGAAGCTACTTGTAAGGGCCCTTTGGAAGCGAGAGAACAGTGCGGAGGCACAAACAGATCACTGAGGTCTGAGGAGAATGGCACTGCGAGGAGTTACCAGGGGATCTGGCCGACGGTCAACACTCAAAGAAAATGCAAGAAAGATAAACAATCAGACACTGGTGCCAATGGAATTAGAACACTGCTTACTGCTGAGGATAGGGACAGCGCTGTTATGGGAATGTCCCAAGTGCCATGATGTGGATTCTTAATTCAACATTCAACTTTATCTTTGTCATGGGTCATATTGGTGTTAGTGGCAATGAAAGTGCTGATACACTGGCTGGCTGATATACCGTTGTGACAGACGGCTATTCTATGGAATGGACTGACACTATTAACCCATTCGCCTCGTAAAAATCTTTAAAAATGACTTTTTTGAAAAACAGGTGCATTGTTTTAATATTTTGAAAAAATCGAACCTAAGAAAATAGAGGAAGAGAAAAAGAAGCAGAAGAAATGTTGAGTCTTGATCCATTTTTATAGAAAACTCAGGGAACTGAAACCTTTGATCACTGAGCAGACAGGCATGTATGTGGCATCACAGCAATAATGGCACAACAAGATGATGATGATGATAACAGTTAAAACTGGTGTAGATTATTATCACATACTTCATAGTCCCTGTACAACTGCTTGAGAAAAAATATCCATCCACCTCCAAAAAATAGTACCTGAAAAAAAAAGATTTTATTTTAAAAAGAATTTTTTCTATGCAGCTCATTATTAACATGAAAGAAAAACTTCACTCTTTCTGTTGTCTAGTCTTCAACAGATTTACAGATTTTGTTTACTTTAATCATCCTCATCATGGCCTAGGAATTTAACGTCCTGGCCCTTGGTTAAAGTAAAGTTTCTGCTTCCGCACCTTAACTCTTTCTGTACCAAAGAATGCATCATGAAGGATTAGCTACTAATTCATTGTATCAAGAAACACATTGTGTGTTAACATAGGATGTACTTTTGGTTTCAACATACTTAAAAAATCTGACACAGTACATGCCTGTTCCTGCGACTCAAATTATTACTTCCTGTGTGGGTTCCAGTGCCCCATGCTGGGAAAACTAAGAACAGACCCACTGTATCCTTAACAAGAATGTCTTAAGAGTCGACTAGCTGGGAGTTTTCTTCAAAGTTGCAGTGCATCTACCTGATAGGCAAGGAACCGACAATCTGCATACAAATAAGTCAGACATGTAACTGATGTGCACACAACACTCATGATCTGGAACAAGACTAAAGTTCACAAGTGGACGAACAAACAGAATCTTCCGCCAGAGTTTACAGCTGATAAATGCAAAGACAGCAGTGGATGCATGAAGCCAACCTTCTTTGCTGAGATGGCACACATTTTAAAAATATTTTAATTTGGGTAAACCTGGCAGCTTAGATGTTGGCAGCAAGGAAAGTCTACCCCATTATATATCCCTACAAACTCAAAAGAGAAGCCGAAAAAAAAAACATCTCAAAGATCTGACTGATGGTAAGCCCTCTGCCAGGCTGGTCATATCTGCAAACTGTAGAAGAGAGCAATAGCAGAGCTGGTAATAGCTTCTTAGAATACCATGGACCAAGAGGAAGAAAAACGCAACAATCCTACATGATCTGAGCATAGAGGAAAATTGGCTCATACACAGCATCCTGTCCTGAAAGCTCAAGTAATTTGATCATGTTAAACGTCGTGGTGGCGGGGAGAGAATGGGGATAAAGGGTATATAATTTTTGGAAAATTAAGTAGAGGCAGACCTTAGCAAATCGTGGATACCGACACTAAAGATATACTGGCTATGAAAGCACACAGAGCTGGAGAATTGGCTTGAGAAAGAGAGACTTTCAGGCGTGCTGTGACAAGAGCGATGTTCTGTAAAAGACCTGCTGATTAATGATGAGACTTGGAGCTCTGATAAACTTTCAAAATCTGTCTAAATGGGGATTTTAACTCATAACCACAGGCTGGCAGGCAAGAGTGCTAACCAGTGTAAAACTGTTGCTCCTGGTCTTTGTTTTCGTTCTCTGATTTGACCAACCAGCATCATCTCTTTCAGCTTGTCACTGCCTCTTCTAGCAATGATCTTTTCAATCAACAAATTGGTTGCAAACGCCTCAAATAAACAAACTTTTTTTTTCAAAGGGTCAATATTCTGAAGGTAGGTTCGGCTTACATTCTGCCATTCTGGCATCACTCTTTACATACATCAGTTAATTCATACATCATTTAACACCTAATAGTAATAATCATGATCAACAATATCCATCTCAAGTAAAAATAATGGAATGTGCACCAATTATACCTACATTTGTAAACAATAATCATGCTAAGCTGTGCTTTTTCCTTGAAAAACCAAGCCAGTGCTCATCACAAACTACTATCCAACACAGGTGCCAGTACTAACCACACAGTGTCTATTACAGCAGCACTTACAAAAAATATGCCTAACAAAAGTGCAGGTACTGCATAACTTCAGAAAAATTGTATTATTCTGTTCTAATTACATAAGCAATGTATTGTGTTTGCTTTTCTCTTCATACCTTCTTTACTAGCCTTTTGTTAGACTTTTATTATACTATACTCTATCCTAATTTTACGTTTCAATTAATAATTCGAAATTATGTCATTAAATTAACGTGCAAAATATTCAAGAACAATTATAAATACAATTTAACAATAATAATTTTTTACCAAGGAGAAGGTCATTAACAGTGAATCGACGAGGAAAGACATTGTTTATTTACAATCGGTCCCTCATCAACAAATCATCCAGCTAACAACGTCAGGTCTGCAGACGTCAATGTTTCGTTTTCTTGTGAAGTCGGATTCACATTTTACATAAACAATATTCTTTATGCTTTCTGTTGCTTCTTCGACACTTGCCAACAAAAGCGTAAAAAAACAGAGGGGTCACTTGGGCCGTAGAAACATCATATATTTAATAAACAGATAATGTATTGATTGGCACTCACAGAAAGAAGCAGAAAGAAAGCAGGACACACTATACAACATAGCATTGTTTTTAACAATTTAAAGCTATAGTTACCGTGCCAAGACCACATTATTAACACGTTAAACTCAGCATGTAGTAAATACAACATGAAGATCAATGTAAACAAAACCGAAAAAATGCAAGTTAGTAGAACCCCTGCCTCACTACACATACAGCTGAATGGTTCTGCCCTGAATCAAGTTATAGAGTTTAAATATCTAGGAAGTATGTTTACAGAAGATGGTAGAATTGACAGAGAAATAGAAACCAGATGTCAAAAAGCAAGTGCACTTATATACCAATTGTCACCATTATTAAGACATCCAAGAATAACTATGAGTGCAAATAAACAGATTATTAATAGCATATTCATTCCAACATGAAGCTACCAGTGCCAAACAGGGACACTATCAAAAGCCCATATACACAAAATAACCACCTGCGAGATAAGGTGCCCGAGAAAAGCAGCCAACCTAACCATACGAGATCGAGTGAATAATGAAACTATCAGGCAATTTGTGGGAACGACACCTTGTACTAGATTCATCGAGAAACAGCAGATCAAGTGGTTTGGCCATCTTGTTAGAATTCAGCAAGATCAAATACCATCACAAGCACTACATCTCAGAAGATCAACTACTAGAGCGAGAGGACGGCCGCGGAAAACATGGATCGACAATAGCCTGACAATAGCCAGTGGCAGCCAACGTGCACTGGATCGCAAATTATTCCTCCCCACGACGTTTATCTGCAGAAGTGGTTATGATGAAGATGAGTTACCGTGCCGGGAATTGAACCTGTCACCTCCAAATGACAAATGCGCTTCGCCATGGAAACAAGTATACTAAGCTCCATGACCAACGAGGCACCCCTAAAGATTTTATCTTCATTACAGAAAATGTATACCAGCAGCCCTTTAGCCTTTATGGAAGCTATCGCGAAGTCCATATCCCCTCATGTACCATACAGCTTTGTCTTCGTTTAGGTTCCTAATGAGAAGGCAAGGATCTTGACTCATCGGGATAAAGATTCGACATCACAGCGTCCAGGACAAGCCTATATTAAACCATTTTCCTTCCTCAACAGCCAGCGAAGTGTTTCCATATTGATGGCACCTGTTGTTATCTGTTTAACTATTCGTCTTGACCCCCCCCCTCCCTCCCCTCCCCGAGGTCTCGAGTAGCAACCAGAGCTTCCTGTTGCAGTAACAGGTTTTTAATATATTTCATTCTACTTGTTACCTCGTTCCACAGGCGAGAGATCACCCCTGCCATGTGGAGTTGCATTACACCCCCTATCTGCCTTTTTATTCACAAACACACCTACATAGCCCTAGCAAAATATTTTTGTTACTCGCACCACCTGCGACCTCTGGACTGAGGCGATCCATTCCATACCATGAAAATTTGACTCCACCTTCCTGAGCATGCTTTACGAATCTGTTACTATGACAACAAGTGATGAGATTTTCTCCACCCATCAGAACACCACAGTTACCGCCTCAACATCCATTCTCATGCTGGATGTGGCAGTGTCGTATGAAGCTTTCTTCAGTCGTAAACCTCCCCACATCCTTTTGCAGTGGAGCCTCATTAAAACTTTCTGACCCAAGCTACTGACCTATTAGTGAATATAAATGACATCTAGAGTTGTCCTTTATTAACTGTTGAGCCGCTACGTCTGCATTTCCCGTCGCTTCATTCTGGTTCCAATACAGTTACTACATTGTGCAGCTCTTCTCTGCCCTCTGGTACTTTAATCTTTTCTTTGTCTCAGCTCATCTCTCACTTTGGTGAGCTAACCTATCCTTACTGTTGTCAACACTGTTGATTGTCTGTTCAGCCTTGGTCATCCAATATCTGCCACTATTTATTCTGTCACCTTTCACGAAGTCCAACTCCATATGAAGGATATGTTCTGCATCAACTAGAGTAAGTTAGATTTAAAAAAAAATGAAGCAGATGCCTAAAGGCTATTGGGAAAATTTGCAAGCTTTTTCAACTCTAACGTCTATCGTACGCGCGAACGGCTTAATTAAATTTGCAAAAGTTTCAATGGGCAAAATTGTTTCGATTCACCAACATTTCGGTTTCCAAACGAAGTCACAGAAAAAAATGAAGTTTTTGACCCGAGTTACCACTGTACTTAATAAGTTGGCGTCTAAACATGGTTTGTGGAATCAGTTAGCCCTGATGTATAGTTAGTTTCTGGAGGGTAGGTGCTACCAGCATGGAAGGGAGGAGGCTCAAGAGGCCTGAGCCCTCACGTTACGTCGCCTTTTCACGGGGCTGGTGTAGCTGTTACAGGTGCCCCAATTATAGGTTCTTTGGAGGGTGAACAGGGGTATCTGGGAGTTGTTCTGTTAGTCTGCCATCCAGATTTAGATCTTATAATCTCAGTATGTCAAACCTTGATGGTAAAGCCACAATCGGGTGCCGTCGCAAAGCATAGGCTAGCTGGGCACTTATTCGGGGTCCAACAAGCACTGGGGTCCACTTGCTGATCTGTGTATAAAATAACTTGCCCTTGAAGTGTTCGTAGTAATTTCATATTGTGCCAACTAATCAGCATTCATGATTTAACATCAGTTTAGTTGAATTGCCAATATAATAAATATATGTTTAATATTATCAACCATTTACATTTAATTCCTGTGAGTGGTTGTTGCAGGGGCCGCAGCACACTGGTTTGTCCAGGGACTCATAACACCGTAAAGACGGCTCTGGCAGGGTGGGGGGGGGGGGGCGGCAGCACGGCCTTGGTTTGCGAGGGAAAGTGTTTTAGTCGTTTAATTCTACTCCGAACACCGGTGACTGGGTCGTCGCCCATTGCCTCGTTGGTAGACGACTTTGTCGCCGGTCAGGGCAGTATTTGGGTCTGTCTCCTTTGATCGCATCAATACTGCAGGAGCCCCCCCCCCCCCCGAAGCTATTGGTGGCGTGCAATGCCATGTCATTATTTGTAACGAACATAACCTAGTCACAGTTATAACCCAAAGCTCCTCCTGCGGGAACACTGGTTAAACGTGACGATTTTCCCCACAAGCAAAGCACCTATCTACTATGAACTTTGTGGAATTGATTAAGGACCTTCTTTGCGAGTGCAGGTCTTTCAGAGATTCATGTGACTAACATTTCAATTTCCAAGATAAGATGCTGTTAACTAGCCAATCTTCCTTGATATTCAGATCTTTTGAGATGTCAGTGTTTCTTATCTTCTTTGTCCATAGTATTCTGAGAATCTATAGCGTTTCAGCACTCAAGCCAATGTATCCTTCGGGACGGAGAGATAGTCCACTACTCATTGTCAGAGGCCAGTTCGGCTATGGGAAGCACCACAGATGATAGTGTATCATCACGTTTGTACTGAAGGTCAACTCGTACAAACGTGATGATACACTATCATCTGTGGTTCTTCCCATAGCCGAACTGGCCTCTGACACTTATGTCCGCATGTTGCTACTATAAAGGACCCTTTTCTACGCTTTCAGGTGTATTGGACATTTAAGGCTGGAAATAAATATTTTATAGACCAATCGGCACTCAGTGGGTGATATGGTCAACATCACGCTGACCGCTTTTACTTCCCATGACTACTCCTGGTACCCATTTAAAATAGCCCGTCTTCGTCATGACCTGAACCCACGACCTTCAGACTCGGAGTGGAACGTCTAGCGGCCACACCACTGTTGCTACTATACTGTAAGTAATAGGCTGACTGACAGGTTAGAAAAATAAATTAACAGAGGATTCAGCCCCGAGGTTCATTGTCCCTAGTACCAGCAGTAGTAATGACGAATGTCCATGCAGTGTGGTAAGCATGTTCAGCATCATCTTAAGCTGCTGCCTTCCTGATCTACATGTGGTCTTTATCGTTGCTTTTGTATCTGTGTTTGTCGTGTCTTTTATATTATTATAACATAACTGACTGATTGACTGACTTTCTACCCCACCAGGACATCACCCAAGCGATAAACACCCGATGACACAATGTGCCACCATGCGGGTGAGGATCACCGTGGAGAGGTCCCAGAAACCGCGTTCAGCCTTTAGGCCATATTTATGGCCAGGCTATATTGCGGCCCCTGGCAAAAGCTAGAGTAGGGCTTCAAAAAACGAAAACTTTCATCCTAAGAAGGACGAGAAGCATTTGTAATATATGTTACATAACCTCAATCTGTTGCATGAATAAACTAAATGTATAATCATTAGGTAAGTTACAAATAAATATTTCAAAAATAGTAATACATGAACAATAATTTCGCAAACCATTTTTATTTATTACAAAAACATCCTTTCACTCTTGCTTCTCAAAATAATCTCCAACAATATTAATATACTTATGCTGTATCAGCCCTTTCAAGCTGGTATCAAAGGAATATGAGCTCTGCTTTTGCAACCACATTTGCAATTCAAGTTCAATCTCTGCATAGTCGTCGGATAATTTTCCACCAAGGGACTTCATCTGCGAGTGTAGATAATATGCTGTTTACTAGCTAGTCTTCTTTGGTGTTCAGATTTTTTAGGATGTCAGCATTTGTTTTCTTCTTTGTTTATGGTATTCTGAGATTCTATAGCATTTCAGCACAAAAGCTCATAAATCCTTAGGGACGGCGAGATAGTCCACGACTCACATTTGTGTGTTGATACTACAGAAGACCCTTTTCGACGCTTTCCTGCACACTGGGCATATAACGCTAGACACAACTTATCAATATCATGTGGAACAGTCAGGACTTTGGGACTGACTGACTGTCCTTTTTCTTTTCTTTTCTTTTCTTTTCAGGTTGCTGTCTGGTTTGACACCCCCTGTCATTATAGGGGTTCTGGCGACCCAATTTTAGAAAAGAAGAAAAAAAAAGGGGGAAAGGGGGGGGGGTAAATAAACCTACTGCCCCTAAAAAGTATGTCGTAAAATTCGACTAATTAGAGTTTTGCTGGAGTAGAATTTGATGGACCAAAAGGCACCTTGCTGTAAATTACAACACAGTATGCTAACCGCATTTTCAGGGTGAGCCAGTAGATAGTTACCTGTAGTATTACTTACTATGCGGTCTTCTCTGCGCACGCTTATAAGTCAACCCGGAAAGGATGGAAAGGGGGTGAGGGTAGGGGGGGGGGTAGTGAAATCTGATCAGTGGGAGTAAAGAGTAGAAGAAAGTGGTTCCCAGTCGTGGAGTGAGGGGGTGGAACAACGCAGAAAGAGAAGCAGGAATGGCAATGGACATCTAGAGAGAGTATAAGACGCACATAATTAGAAAAAGCGATAAAGTACATGAGTCTATGTGTTAGATGAAACAAAATATACTGCTTGTATGTTATTCAGATGTATGTAAGCCGCCGTCTCTGCTAATCTCTGTGTTAATATGTGATAGATGTCAAGCAGTAATCCGAAGCAATGATCTTCAAATTTCTATTACCATTCTAGAGATTATTAACAAAACTATATAACAGGGGCATTCTATGAGTTAATTAAACATTCTCTTCACTCCTTTGTCATGTAAACTTCTGCCACGCTCTGGTGAAAGGATATTGATGCGGTCAGTTAGGATGTAAGGCTGATGTAGTTTTATTTCTCGCTGAGAGAGGACCGAATCACGGTTGGGAACATTCTCACTTCCAGGAAATCTGAGTGCTTGTTGAAATGGGTTGTTTACATCATAAGCGTTATTTTGTTTAACGTTTGAAGTGAATGGTGTCTGTTCGTTTTGTCTCTGCATCAGGTGATGTTGTGGTTGAAGAGGGTTCTGTCGTAGCTGATGCAGTGATGGTATAGTTTGTGGCAACTGTTGCTGCATCTGTGGTAATGGTTTCTGTTGCGGCAAATATTTCTGGGAGTCTATGAAATTTGTCTCTTTCTGTTGCTGCTTTATACGATCCAGTCGACTCAAAAACACAGACACATCTTCCACATCAGGTTTATAATCTATAGACTCATTCTCTAGATCAGCCTTACTTCCTAAAAAATCTGGCACATTGGGCGCAATGTCCTCTTTACTTTCCACTACACTTTCAACATTATTAATCTGAACATTCTCGTTTATATTAATATATTTTTCATCGTTTTTATTATTAGTTTCTAAGTACGCATCTTTTTGATAATATACATCTCGTTTTGTGTCCGTGTTGTGTCCATCTTCCCTGTCATCGTCTATGTCATTGTTCGTGTTAGTTATTTCTTCTATACGAACAGTGTCATCCAAATTGGCATCAAAAGTGATTTCGGGCTCTGATTTAGCTTCACCTTTTTCGAAAAGATCAGGCCTGTAACTTATTTTATAATTATCTCCCAGACTTTTGCTGCCGATGTTGTCAGAACTTGGGCCTGAGAATCCCATAGCCTTGACTCGTTCTTGGAAGATGATCTGAGCATGCTGGTAGAGTTTTAGATCAAGGTTGTTGACCTGCAGGATCTGGTGTTGTAGTGGTACTGGAAGGGGGAAGACACCCTGGACAGCCAAATCTTCAAGGACAAGTGGCTGTTTGAACTGAAGACCTAGGGTACTCTCTGGGGACAATTATAATGAATCAGGAGTCAACAAAATTCGTTGCAAATTCGTCAAAGTAGTTTTCATTATTATAACCCACAGCCATCCCAGTCCTCTTCTACCCTATCACTTTCGTTGCCTTAAGAATCAGCTGCATACACATATTGTGACTGAAACTGACTCGCAAAGCATGCAGAGAAAAGTGGAGACATATATGTTCCATGCAGAATGGCATGCATCACTTGAGAGGTCCAAGGTAGTTTGCATCCTCTGGATATTTTCTCCAGGGCATACATGTGTGATAGGAAACGAAAAGGAAGATAGGCTGGCTGGTTTTGCACCACTTGGCAGTAAATTGATGCACCACAAGCTAAGTTGTGTCAAGGACCTTTTGGAAAGAATGAACAGCGTAGAAGAGGCACAATTCGATTATCACGATCTGAAGAGATGGAGCAGCGGGGAGTGACCAGGAAATCTGGCAGACACTCAACACTCAGAGGAAAGGCAAAACGATACAGTCAGACTGCCACTTGTACCAGCAGAGTTGGAACTCTTCGCCAAAGTTGAGGAAGGAGCACTTATGTGAAAGTCCCGAGTGCTGTGGTGTCGGTTCTAGAAACTCAACTTCATTTCCTTTCCTTCGTGTTTACCGGCTGTAAACTCCGGCGGAAAGTTCTGGTTGTTTGTCCACCAAGTGACTTAAGTCTGGTTCCAGAACTTGAGTGTTGCGTACACTTCCGTTTTACTGATCTGACTTATTTGTGTGCTGATTATTGGTTCCTTGCCTCTCAGGCAGGTACACCCCGACTTCGAAGCAAACTCCCAGTTAGTCGACTCTTACGACATGCTTGTTGTGGGAGGCAGTGGGTCTTTTGTTGTTTTTCCCTCAATGGGGACCCGGAACCCACACGGGTGTCAAATTAACTAAATCGCATCAACGTCGTAGTTTTCAGTTGTAGTCAGAGTTGCTTAGAAGCACCAATTTCAGCTAGTTTAACCGATGCAATTTTAAGACCATTACATCCTTTGGCTTTACCTTTGACCAACGAGAACAGCTCGTGAAACAGGTCTAAATACTCTTGAAAACCGCATCGATATAGTTTTGGGGGGGGGGGCGGGGGGGGGGTCTCTCTGTTGGGATTATGATAGTTTCAATTTAACAATCTATAACCCCCCCCCCCCCCCAACCAGTCCCTTTTACCAGTCATTCATTGTCAGCAATTTCCATTTCTATTATTCTATAACTCCTTTTACTCTGCACCATACCCCGTCTTGGTCTTGCTTTTCCTTTGGCCTTTACTTTGGCTGTTCTCACTTCCTCCCCTTGCAAAATGACACGGGTAAATCGTGGCATACACCGTAAATTTTGTGCACTGGTTACAACGTCACCTGGGTCCAAGTTTTAAAAGCTAAGTGACTGTTCAAGTAGCCTTCTAAAAAAAAAAAAAAAGGAGCTGAACCAGTGTTTTTGTTTGTTTGCTTTGACCGCGTCGTATCCGTGTTTTATCCTAGTGTGTCCAGGACCCAGTCCGGAGTCCTAAATTAGAGATAAAAAAAAAACACGACACAGTCCTTTAAAAGCACCTCAGAAAGTAAAATGCACACGGCTTGTGCAGAGCCTGCCAAACAAAAACCCTAGACAATTTGGGTGCTCGTCAACGGGAAAAAACGGAAAGCACCCCCTAAAAGACTACCAGTTAAGGGTTCACTAACATTGGGTGTTTTGGGCTGAAAGATTGAAGATATATGTAAGAAAAAAAAAAAAACCGGGCCAAACACTCTTTTAAGAGCGAACGTAGAAGTGAAGCAGAAAAAGAAGAAGGAGGAAAAGGAGAATGCATGTTTGTTTGTTGTAAAAATTGTGTTTTTATAAGACCTATTAAAGTCAACTGAGGTGAGGAATTTGAATCCATGTAGCATATGGTTCTCACTTTTTCTGTTGTCTCAACCAAACTGAGCATATAGGCAATCTCAGTTTGTTGTTGTTGCGAAAATGTTATTTTATCTTTTCATTACGTTTTTTTTACGAAGACCAAGAGATGTTTATGCATTGTTTTCACACAATTTATTTAAGATGATGTATTCTGCAAAGATATACAACAAAACCTACCCAACAACTTATACGAATCGTTTGGTCTGTCAAACAGACCAAAGAAGGGTAACATCTCAAGTGTACATTTGGCGCTGTTAAACATGGCCTCCTCGTAGGCCTTGCCGGTTAGCCCTAAACTGTCCACAAAAGTCATGTTGGCCAACATTCGAGTCTGCAGGTTAATGGCACCGTTTTGGCTGCAGAAAGTAAAAGTGGTAACATTCTAGGAAAATACTGGCCTTCTTCATGTCACAGAATTTGGCAAATATAGTAGTAGCAGTAGTAACAGCAGAAGTAGTAGTAGTAGCAGTAGCAGCAGCAGTAGTGGCAGTAGCAGCAGCAGTAGTAGTAGCAGCAATAGTAGCAACAGCATTAGTAGCAGCAGCAGTAGTAGCAGCAGCAGTAGAAGCAGCATCTGTAGTAGCAGCAGCAGAAGTAGTAGTAGCAGCAGTAGTAATAGTAGCTACATAAAAGTAAATAAAATCGCTGCCCACTCAGGGAAAAATACCCTTTGATGCCTTACTATAAAGGTACATACATCTAAGGAAGAGATGGACATAAAGCACAAGATAGACCAAACAACAAAAGGGAAAGATGACATCAGAGATGGTCGACAAATAAGACGATGTGTATACGTAGAAGATGACCAAAACTTTGATGATCTCGCTCGACACAAGAAGCGCTATAAGAGCGGGGAAGAAGAAGCAGAAGAATTAGTATTAGTAATTTAATCATTGATATCTGGTTCAACCATTCTGGGTTATAAGTGGGATATAAAGAAGTTCCCTCCCTCCATATTATATAAATATCCTGTGTGTCCCTTGAAAGAATGGTTGGCACTCTGTGTTCGTGTTTGAATCTAGGCTGCGAATCAGATACGCATCACAGAATGGTTTTAGAGTGGCATGGGCGATCACGCCTCTGCACAACCTGCGATCTCCAACAGCATGCATCAGTTCGTGCAAACAATATTGACAATTAAACAAATGAAGCAAGGTGTATTTGCGATGTAATATTATTGTTACTGCTAAGATATACACATTCTAAATAGGTATTAGTCAGGTTTTGTGCTGTTGTTGCAGGTATAGGCAAGCGACATAATATTGGGTACATTAACTTTCATGAATGTGGGAGGCTGCGTAGTTTCAATCCATGGCGTTCACCTCGAGCTGAAATTTTTTCACGTAGACTTCTAGTAATTTCACCTGGTCTCTGTGTAGTAAAATCGGACGCCTGTGTGTATTGTTGCGCACGTGAAAAAATCCCTTGGCAGTTGAAAATTAAAAAAAAGTAGCCTAAAGGCGCTGCCCGGGCAAAAAATTGCAATTAAAAATATACTCAAAGTATTTCAGGGTCCTCGCTGGTGCTACGGAATTCGTGCACTGCGCTGAGATTCTTCGGACATAGACTTGATTCAGAAGTAGAACGGAGCACTTTTAGGTTACTACCTTTGTGCCATGATGTCGATCCCTCGTCTAAACCTAAACCTCAACCTAACGTATGTAGGGTATTGTTTATAAAAAATATGACGCAGGACCCTTATACGGAATAAATACACCCCACGAACGTGAGGGGGTCTTTTAATTTTTCAACCGCTACTGCTGAAAAGTAACCAGAATTAACCGGATTGGAAATCTCTTCCTTTCCTATATTATAAGTCGTCCCCATATGGGATGCATTTTTTGTTATTTGAAGCCCCCCACTGGCTTTTGCCGGGGGCCCTAAATGTATCCGGGCCATAAATATGGCCTAGACCATAGATATGGCCATGGCTGAAAGGGGTTTCTGGGACTTCTCCAAGGGTGATCCTCATCCGCATATTGGCACTTTGTGTCACCGGGTGTTTATCTCTTGTGTGATGTCCTGGTGGGATACAACTACTAACCTCAATTCGTTCCCTTTCTTCTTCGTCGTCGCCTTTACTTTATCACGAAGGGTATCCAGTTTTATGAAAGGGTCAACCTAGGATCCTAAGTTAACTATAAAAATCCACCAGTATGCGAATGTAAACCCAAAGTCTTTTGACCTACGGCAAATGAGCGTCTAGCTATCACGGATGTACTTATCTGTAACTACGAGCGTCTATCAAAACAAACAAAAAGTAGAACTAGTCAGCTTCACAAACGACAAGTGAGCGTTGCAGCTAGAAAACCTTACATGAGTAGATGATGTTACAATTACGAACAAATATACACAAAATCACTTAGCTGAAGTATCTCCGAGAGTAATGACATCCATATTTTTTTAGCGTTTACTGGCTGTAAACTCTGGGCAAAGTTCTGGTGGTTCGTCCACTTCTGGACATTAGTATTCTGCCAGAACTTGAGTTTTTCATGCACATCTACAAGTATGCCTTATTTGTATGCATACTGTTGGTTCCTTACCTCTCAGGCCTTGCAGGAAACACCTTTAATTAGTCGCTTAGCTCGACATGATTGTTATGGAGCAGGGATCTATCATCCCACAAAATGGGACCCCGAAGAACCACACAGGGACCATCCAGATACCAC